>JANIJG010015406.1:0-15585 GCA_024611175.1 Megaceryle torquata | reverse complement strand
ACATGAGGAGGAACTTCTTTACTGTAAGGGTCCCAGAGCCCTGGAAGGGGCTCCCCAGAGAGGTTGTGGAGTCTCCTTCTCTGGACACTTTCAAGCCCTGCCTGGCTGCTCCTGTGTGACCTGTGCTGGATGATATGTCTGGACTTGAAGATCTCAACGGTCCCTCCCCTCCCAATACCCTATTTATGCCCTGTATTTCAAGGACTTGCAAGTGAACCAACCCCTCTGTGCCTCTTGAGAATGTCTTGTCAATGCAGGCAGCAGATCTAAATCCTGGTATTGAGCATCACCCTGGCAACTTATGAACAAGTGGAGTTGTCTATCTCTTGAAACACCCAAAAGTGTGGTCCTAAGTAGGCACCTGGCCAGCAGAATGCTTATGGGATTTGCCACCTGTACTTCACTGAGCTGACAGCTGGATGCATCTTCATCTATGGGACAAAGGTCTGCCTTCAAGGTGCAGCTCGGTTGCTCAAACATCCCGAGGTGTCTGAGGTGTGGTCAGTGCAGGATGTCCGCGGGGGGAGGGGGCCTGTGCTGCTCTGCAGTAGCAGCTGGAGCTGTCAGGAGGAACGCGAATCAGTCCAGTAGGCTGTCAGGTTTTCCTCGGGGTCTTCCATTGTCCAACTCGCGGAGTGTCGGTGCTGACGGACGGGTGGAGGACTCTGGCCTGCAGCGTGTGTGTGTTCGAGGGCGCCGGTTGGCCTAAGGCGGAGGGAGGGCGGGAACAAAAGGTGTCCCCTCCCCGGCTGCTGCCGGCGCCGGAACCCCCGGCGGGGAGCCGCGTTTCCCCCGAGCGCCGGTCAGCGCCACCCCTCCCCCGGTCGCGGCCACCGGAAGCGAGGGCCGGGCGGCCGGAAGCGGCGGTGCCGCGGCCCCTACGAGGCGGGGGCGATGCTGGCGGCGGGGCGCCGCGTGGCCTGCGCCGTCTCCGGCGGGGTGGACAGTGCCGTGGCCGCCCTGCTCCTGCGCCGCCGAGGTGCGTGGGTGCGTGGGTTGATGCCGGCGTGGTCGGGCGCTGCCCTCCACCGGCGCTGCGGGGGCCGCTAGGCGCCCCTCCCGCCCACCCCGCTCCGGCAGCGGCCTCTCCGCGCTCGGCCGCCTCCTCCGGCCGGTGGAGCAGGGGAGGGGCGAAGGAGGAGATGGGGGGAATCTCGGCGTGGGAAATGACACCGTGTTAGTGGGCCCCGAGAGCTCGCTGCCATGTGAGCTGCAGCGCAAGGACGGGAGAAGCGCTCCGTGAAATTTCACAGGCTTAGCACAGCGCTGCCCACCTCTTCCGAAACAAACAGCTACTCGAGTCTTGAGAAACACGTTTACTGGGCCGAGGCTGTAGGAATTTTGCTGTATAAGCCCGTCTTGCCTTCATTTCCTAGGCTACCAGGTGACAGGCATCTTTATGAAGAACTGGGACCCTCTGGATGAACAAGGAGCTTGCTCCATTGACAGGGATTGTGAAGATGCTTACCGGGTTTGTCAGAAGCTGGACATTCCTTTTCACCAGGTTTCCTATGTGAAAGAATACTGGAACGAAGTCTTCAGGTAGGGACGCTTTGCATCCTGTCTGAGCTTAGCTCTGCCTTACTTTGGCAAGAGAGGATGGACACAATAGGCAAAGGTGATTTATTGTGGTATTATCAGCACTAAGAGAAAGCATTGAAGCCTCTTAGACATGGGAGGAGTTGTTCTTTTCTCTTGCTCATAGTTAAGATCAGAATTTAAGCGTTGGTTTTAATATATCTCTTATTTTGCATGAGCTGGTGGTATTTACAAAGGAGTGTTGTGCTGTTGTAGGAGACCAGGGGAGGGATGGGCACCCAGGTGATTTCAGTATTAGTATCAACTGTTGAATTCAGAACTCTGAAAGGAGTTGGACAAAAGATTGGTTGCTTTTTTTAATTATTTATTTATGAATGTTAATGTAGAAGGCGGAAGAATTGATTCTGGCTCACATAGTGCAATGAAAAACCAAATACTGGGGTTGCTGGTGTTCTTTTGAATACAGCTCATGCTCTTGGTTCTTCTTGACTTCAGTTGCTACTGAGGACAAGCAGAATAGTGCAGTGAACAGGCCTCTGGATACCTGAGTGTACCACTGTCTGATGGTTTAATTTGATTAGTTATTATTTCAGTGTTTTCAAGCAACTAATGCTTAGCACTTTATTAACGTGGCAGCGTAAAACTACAATGTGACTTTGAGAAACTACTTGAATTTCTTGAAGGGGGGTTGGGGGGGGGGGAAGGCAGGGAAAAAGACTATCTAGCATTAAGCCCCATGACTGCTTATATGGTGTCATCACTGCAGAGAAAGTTATTATCCATTCAGCTGAGACACAGTGACTCCTGCTGTGTGCTTCACTGCCCTGTCACTTTGAAAAATTAAACCAGTGGTGTTTAATTCTGAAAGTATTTCCTAAGAGATGAGCAGGATGTGCACTGAGGGCTCCCTCCGAGGGAGTGTTCATTTGATGAACAAGTTCACAAGAGTGATCATTTGACTGTGTCCTCAGTGCATGTTGGAAAAATTCTTCCAAGCCTTTTTTTTTTTTTTTTTTTTTTTTTAACAGCTTAAAATCTAATGAGTATTTGATTTCTTACAAAAAATGTTTGGTCTGACTGGGTCCCAAGTTCTCCTGCTGAAACAGATCATTCAGTCTCAGGTAGTTATTATGCGGTGCCAATAATGCTGATGGACATCTAAATCTCTATTTTACAGTGACCTCTTAAAAGAGTATGAATTGGGAAGGACTCCAAACCCTGATATTGTGTGTAACAAGCACATCAAGTTCAACTACTTCCTTCATTATGCTATGGATAACCTTGGTAAGGCCTTTTCAAGTCTGTCAGTACAGAATGCGTGCCGTGGAAATGCGTAAAGGATACAAACTCTTGAAAAGGTGGGGAAAAACCTGAGTTCCTATGCATGCCTCATTCACACCTCTCTGTGGCAGCATTCCAATATTTGCAAAGTATTGGGTTTTAAGTTTGCTGTTCAGAATCTTGAGATGGTTCAGGTTGGAAAGGACCTTTAAAGTTCACCTAGTCCAACCCCCTTAGGGTGGGCAGGGACACTTTCCCCTACATCAGGCTGCTCATATGTGGGGACAGATTTAATCTGGGGACATACATTGACCTGACCATTAAGTTTTACTTTCTTAGGTAGTCCCTAAAGTACCAAAGCACAAGTGCTGCCTGATGAATTAAAATCATTGTTAAATCATTGTTTAAATACCATAAGTACGATTACTGTCAGTATAAGACTCCTCCAGAGGTTTTCTTCCTTCACTGCTTTCCCTTCTTCTCACTGGATGTTCCTAATCCTGTTTTAAACTCTGAATTTCAAGTATGTGCTTTGGTGTTCTGTTTGGTTTGTTTTCTTGATAGGAGCAGATGCAATAGCTACTGGGCACTACGCTAGGACCTCACTGGAGGATGAGGAAGTATTTCAACAGAAACACATTAAAAGACCACAAAAGCTTTTCAGAAACCGCTTTGAAATTAGAAACAGTAAGTAGCTGCTTCATTCCACTTTTCATCCTGGATCTGAAAGAGGAAATGTAAACTATATTTAGTTTCTGAGAATCAGGAAAGTTTGTTACCTTATGCACAATAATCACCATATAAACCCAGGCCTTTCTGGACAGTTGCATGAAACATGGGGTTTACATTACTGAAAATTACCCTGATGAGTCAAGAGTTACATTTTCTATTTTCAGAGTTCTAACCCAGGTGCAGAGGTAAGAATAAGCATTTCAAGAGTAATCAATGTTCTGCAGGAGCTGTAGTGTGGATTAAGGAGACAAGGCTATCTTCTGTACCCTGGAGAAGTATTTCAAGAAGTCTTTACCATAAAGTATTTCCATGACTTGGATAAAATTGTCTTTTTTTAATGTTTCTTCTATTTCAGGGACTGTATTCTTTGGCTGTTCAGTATATAGTAGGGATAGAACTCATCGTGGGGATTTGCTTAAGTGGAATTCTAGACTTAAAGCTTTGAAATGTTGAAATTAATAACATACTTCTATACAGGACTTGGACTGTATATTATTTTACTGGAGAAAATCAGGTTTTTCTTTATTAACTCAACTATTCTGCCTTATTTTTCTGTTCTATAGAAGCCTGGTATTCCCAGGTAGACTGAGGTTCTGCCTGCACTGCAGGTGAAAAGTGAAGTGCAGCATGTGCAGATGTTTTTAAGGCCACAATTCTCATGTCAGCAAAGGTACTCGTAGCAGCAGGGCAGGTTTTGCTCTTCGCTTTAGTAGTCTGCCTGTGGCTGCACGTGATCAGAGGTTGATCTCGGCACCACAGTGGTTCTCTTGTTAGCAGTACCAAAGCCAGCCTGATGGATGCTGTTTTGGGCATGTCTCTGCATGGCACCATTACAGCGTGGATGGCAATATAGAGATCTCCCAGATAGCTCTGCAGTGGGCCAAAATGCAGTAAAGTAGCTCAGGTGAAGCTCTGAGGTAAAATGAGAAGCAGGCTATACCCCAAGGGAGAGAGACTTTCAACTACCACTGCACAGAGCTGCCACAGTGATGTTCTTGTGTTACAGCTTCCCTGCTTTCACTTGTGTGTTCTGCATTTAAAGGGTTTTATTTGTTTCTTTGTTTTAATTTTATTTCTGGGAAGTTGAAATGGTCCCCATGGGACCAGTGGTCTCTGCTTGTGAAAGACTGTGGTTCACAGTCGTGGTATTTTATTGTGTACAATAAAACAGGGCTTCCTGCCCCGTTCCTGAGATTGTGTATTATTATTTGTGACTGTAGTTAGTTCTTGTTTGAGTCACAAAACTCACGAGTAGAGTTTGTACAACAGCAGAGCTATTGGCTCTTAAAGACAGTGGACAGAACACGACTGAAGAACTATACCAGTTTTATTTCATCTGGGCAAGCAGGAGACTTCATCTGTTTAAAAAAAAAAAAAAGTGAAACTCTGCTGATTATTCACATCACTGATTTATAGCAGTGTGATTTCAGGACAAAACTGAATGTCTTTTTGAAGGACAGTGTAAGATAGTTGAACCTTCATTCTGTCTTTCACGTGGAATGGGGAAGTTGTTTTCAGTTTTCTTACCGCTGACATTGCCAGTGACACACGCAGGATCGTAACAGATGAGGCAAGGTGAGGTTTAATTGCAAGATTCTGCATCGTACAAAATCACAATCTTTCCAGATCTTTTTAGTGGTGAGAAAATACCCAGACGTGTTCAGTTAGATTTTGAAAGCCACCGTCCTTAACGTGCATCTGGAAATACTAAAACTAAAATGGTGATTGTCAAACAAAATACTAAAGGAAGTTGAACTATTAAAGGGCCTAATGTTGAGATGTTTTCTGTGTTCTGCACTTTGCAGCTGTGAAACTCCTTCAAGGGGCTGACCTTGTTAAGGACCAGACCTTCTTTCTAAGTCAGATCTCACAGGATGCTTTGAGGAAAACCATCTTCCCTTTAGGGGATTTAACAAAAACTTTTGTAAAGAAGATAGCAGCGGAACACGGCCTTCATCACGTGCTAAAGAAAAAAGAGGCATGGTAACACTTAAACTCTTGATTTGTATTTCTCTCTAAAATAGATTTCCCTGAGCTTTTTTTTTTTTTAACTTTAATTTGTAACAACTCTTCTGTTTCCAAGCACCATAATAGAATAGGTTGGGAAATAGCCTTCTAGCTGTCTACTTGCTTAAAAGTACTTCGGTGAGCTTGTGGTTAGCTGTGTATTTTAGCTTGCAGATAATTCCTCTGTGGTTGTGTCAGAAGAACTAAGGTGAAGGTGAATGTGTTAGGATGCTGTGAGCAGTAAGGAAAGCATTCTCTATCACAGCAGGTGAGAGGCCTCTGGTCTTTATTTTCCATAGCTTTTAAAGGCTTCCTCCTGATAATTGTTTTTCAATCTATCTTTACAGAAATTGGATCATACTGGTTTTCCAAAGTTACTCTTCCTAAAATAAAGTTCTGTTTCTTGTAGAACTGTAGACACTTCATGAGTTGACCCTGAAAGATTGTAATGCAGGCAGCAGTTTTACTGCTGATGCTGTCTTGAGCACTTTTAATCTTCATATTTGTCCACTCTAAATGGCTGTTTGAAGAATGTAGGCACTGACTGAGAGGCAAAGGAAAGCCTGTTTGGTTTGGAAAGTTGTTTTTTGCTTTTTTGTTTTGTTTTGTGTTTTTGTTTTGTTTTGTTTTTTGTTTTTTCCAAGAGATGGAATCTTTAGGGTTGGAAAGGACCTCTGGGATCATCGAGTCCAACCTTCACCCTGACATCTCTCTATCCACTGGACCAGAGCCTCAAGTGCTCATATGCTCATAATTTGTGTTTCTTTTATGCTTTAATCTGAAAGAGACTGATGTTTTTAATATACATGCAATATAGTCGCTGAGGTTAATGCATTTATTTATTGAACCTGTGTTCTCTTTCATCTTATTTCTCTTCTGTGCTTGCAGCCCTCACTGGTACTGTGTAGAATTAGTTTACACGTGGTGGGTTTGCTTGTTTTCCGAGATGTCTAGTGGAGCTTGGGATACGTAGAGGGGAGAAAATCCATCATGGACAGATTATTAATAGACATCTCAGATATTTTTCTCTATTTTTATGGTTTCAATAACAAGTTTCCTTTTCAGAGTATGGGGGTCTGTTTCATTGGTGAGAGAAACTTTGAAAACTTCCTTCTTGAGGTAAGCAACATTAAATCTATGGCAATCTTGATGTTCTGTTCTGGTTCTCAGTAGTCATTTCTAACACTGTCTACAGAAAAACCTCCAGCAGCTAAGGTTCCATCTCCCTTTGCAGTCCCAAGCCTACCCAGAAGCTACCACCAGCAGCCTGTAGGAAGCATCTTGCTCCTCCACCAGCAAACAGTCGCTTTCTGTAGCAAAAGGGGTGCATGACCTTGCTCTCCTGTGCTGCCAGGCTCAGGTGGCTGGGGTGTGAGGGGCAAATCGCTGAATCCTGCTGCCCCTGGGCATAGTGAGGATGGGAGGAGCAAAGCCCAGAATTAACTGCTCCTAGGGACTGCCCCTCCTGCTTTTCTCTCCAAAGCAGCATCAGGAAAGAGGCAGGAAACTGCTCGGGCAGAGTTGGCTTCTTGAAAAAGGTATCTTCCAACTTCAGGAGAATCTAGTGACAGGACCTGAAATAAACCATGAGTTGGTTTTTTTTGGGGGGTCATCTTGTGACTTAATCTCTTCCTGTTTGTCAGTATTTAGAACCTCAACCAGGTAACTTTGTTTCCATTGAAGATAAGAAGGTGATGGGAAGACACAAAGGTATTTGGCTAACCCACCTTAATAACTGCTTTTAGATAAATGCCTCTATTTGGAGGGACACACTTTGTGAAGTTCCAAACCAGTCTGCAGGTTTTTCCCACTTTCATAACTGTGGAAAACTTGCTTTATACAGTAGTAGAGCCTTGAACTGCAACCGATCCTTGATTATTTGTTCCGTGTTGCAAGAAATTAAATGATAATTTTTAGGGTTACTCTGTAGATACTAAGCAGTCAGTAGTTTAATACTGAGAGACCAGTGTTCATTTAATTCTTTTAAAATGACTGTGCTTCAGTTCCAGATTCTTTAGTACCTAAGCTTTGCAGAAAAAATGCACCATTCACCTCAGAGAAGCACAGCAGGACATCAGCAGACATGAAGAACTTACCTTTTCCTTTCCTTCCGTGTGTCCTTCCTTTGCTTGCCTCAGTTCTAGCTGCCAGAACAGAGTTCCTCTCCCAAGTAATTGATAGAAGTAGGAAGTGCTATCATCACATGGAAGTAAGGGGAATACGTAGTAAGAATGTGTAGTAACAAACCCACAAATTGAAGCTGAAATTTAAAAATGTTTGTGTTTCATAAAGCCAAAGAATGCAGCAATTGAAACGGATTAGTTTGAAATCATGTGCTTCAGATACAGACAAAAACTGCTAAGGAGATGTTAGTTTAGTTTGCAGTCAGCACACTTCTAGAGAACTTCATTCATTATTCTTTGTTTGGTGGTGAAGCTTTGGGGAAGTGATTTTAACATATTTTTGCTGTGAGTAACAGCTTCAAAGTTGCTGGCAGCATTACGTTTCTCTGTTTCTTTAGGTTGGTTCCTCTACACAATAGGCCAGAGGGCCAGACTAGCAGGCCTGAAGGATGCTTGGTTCGTTGTAGACAAAGATGTCAGCACTGGAGATGTCTTTGTGGTGAGTTAATTAATACTGGTATTGCAGATGAGTCATGCAAGCATATTGTGACTCTTGCTGTACGGAATGTGAGTCTAACCCAGGCAGAATTCCTGGCTTTCTTGTGGGGAACAAGATCCAACTAGTGCAGCATCAGCAGATTTGAAACCTCTTGTCCAAACTGGCTTTTCTTGGGTAAAAAATAGTTCCTGGCTTTTGCATAGAACAAAGAGCAAACTCTGAAAGGAGTAAGCCAATCTCTCTCATCTTCTGCTCTAAACCATGAAGTTTTTGTGGTAGTTGCTATTACACAGTATATAAAATGTGTATTATCTTTGTTTACTACGTATTGCTACTTTCTTTTCTAGTAAAAGAAGTAGTAGCCAGTAATAAAATTTTATCATTTTGAAAGCTGAGGGAGAATATATGTAATACTGCAAATAATTGGTGTGTTAATGACTGATCACTGAGGTGACTGGGAGTTCTGCAGCTTGCTGGCATTGTTAATGTTTCCTGCTGTTTGCACAGTTGTTATTCTTGCTTGATCCTAATGTGTTATAATGAGGTGTTCTGCTACTCGTTGATGTGCCTGGGAGGGGGAAAAAAATCATAATCAAAGGAGAGTTCAGAAGAAACAGGACCACTGTAAAATTTTCCTTTGCCTTACAGTAAGATACCGTGTTTGCAGTGGCTTGGCTGGGGAGGTGTTGAGAAACTGGAGAAAAGGGAGGTAGTGTCTTGCTGAGAAGGGCAGTAGGTATCTGAACTCAGCCCGAAGAAGATAGAAATAGGATTGGAGGAAAAAGAATCCCAAGAAGTGACATGACTCTGAGGTGTAGAAGGCTGGCAGTAATCCAGGCTTGCTTTAGCCTGTTTATTTCATTAAAGGCTTCTACCTGGATGCTGATCAAATGTTAATAAATGCTTGCTTTCCTACTCACTCTATCTACATTTTTGATACGGCTTGATGATGCTTTTAATGCTTTGCAAGTTACATGCTCTTTGGCAAACCCAGCATTAAATAAACCTTGTATTTTAAGGCACCATCAACAAATCACCCTGCTCTGTACAGAGACCTACTGCGGACAAATCGAGTGCACTGGATAGCAGAGGAACCTCCTGCAGAGCTCATTAGAGATAAAATGATGGAGTGTCATTTCAGGTTTCAGCACCAGATGGCACTGGGTAATCAAATCTTGTTTTGGCTTTTGTTTTAACTCAGTTTGGGGAAACTCTAGTAGTGTGTTCAGCGTAGTTTTGCAGAAATAGTTGAAATGTCTTGGCTTGCCTTTCCCTTTCTGTAGTGTCGTTATAAAACAGCTCTGGGTAGTATCTTGACATCTGTTTAAGATAATGATAAAGGGTTTTTTTCTTTTTTCATGTGAACATAAGGTTTAACTGGCAGTTGTTTGGCCATTTTCTGCTCTAGTGCCTTGTGTCCTGACTCTAAACCAAGATGGGAGTGTGTGGGTGACACTAGTGAAGCCAGCAAGAGCTATTGCACCTGGACAGGTAAGTTATTAGAAGTGGTTTTCTTTTCATTTTTTTTTATGTTTTGTCTTGTCTGGCTAATAAATCAGCAGTGTTTTTATCAGCTAGCTCCACTTTTGACTATTCATCAGCTATTTTGAAGGATACTGTTTCTAGTTTTAAATGTTCTGTTCCCAGAGAGTTTGAGGAACTGCCCTACAAGTTTTAGAAGTACATGAAAACCCTCCTGGGAGTCAGCTGTGTGTGCAGAAACGGAATCTGCTGTCGTCTTCAAGTAACAGATTAAAAAAAAAAAGGCATTAGTTTGGTCATTGGCTGCTTACTATGGTTTTAATGCTCAAATTTGTTTAGTGAGGATCTGTGTCCAGTGGATTTCATTGTCCCAGAGCAGTCCTGAGAAGAGATGGTTGTGTAGTGATGCCTTTTGACACCGTTAGTATAAAGATAATTCCATCGCATGGTGAACCAGTGGTTCACAAACATTTTCTGTGTGCCCCCTCCCAGCACACATTCTACTTTCCCTCTCCAAAGCTTGGGGGCCTGTGGGACACGTCAGGAGGGAAATGGTCTGAGAACTGTTTGTAATAGAGAGAGGGATACCCTTCAGAGAAGTGAACAGAGCTGAGCTGACTCCAGCCAGAGATGATGATAGGCATGAGAAGCCCCTGGCTGCCACGAGCTTCCAAGCCTCTAACTGGGCTCTTTACTGCAAGATAATGAGACAAGGCCAGGAGGTCTGTGCTCCTCCTCTCCTGAAAGAACCTGCTGAGCACATCAGGAAACCTCAGTTGCCTCCTTTCAGATGGTCTGCTCCAGTAGTTCTTTGTCCCCTTCCTATTTTCCGAAGTGCCAGGGCACAGTTGTCTGGGGAAGGCCTGGTGAAGATGCAGGTGCTGTTACTTGTGTCATCCCTTTTGGGGAAAAGAAGCTTTCCAGCACAATCCATTCCACCTCAGTAGCCTAATCTTACAGGAGCTCACGTTGCAATTTCCACTAACATGTTTATAGTTATGCTTGTGGGCCAGCAAACCTTCTGTTGTTTTGTGGTTTGTTTGGGGTTTTTTTTTGTTTGTCGGTTTGTTTGGAGGTTTTGTGTGGGGTTTGTTTGTTTATTTCTGTTGGTTTGTTGTTTGTTTTTCTTTAAAGACTTAGTCAGAACAAATATAAATGAATACACTCCCTGCCCAGCAGCTCTTGCATAGCCTGCAGTTGCCCCCCATGCCGTCAGCAGCTGTTGAAAAGACTCTCCCTGTGTTCATCTCCTAGTTTGCTGTGTTCTACAAGGGTGACGAGTGCTTGGGCAGTGGGAAGATCCTAAGGATGGGTCCGTCGGTGTATACTATACAGCAGGGCAAAAACCAAGAGGAAGGTCCAAAGAAGGAAGAGATGGACCAGATAGAACCGGCAACGTAACACACGGGTTTGTTTCTTGAAGGACTTCAGAGAATTTGCTGCCTGAGAATAAAAAAACCCAATAATAAACATATTTTTTGTTAATCTGTATGTTCTAAAGGTCAGTGACCATCGAGTCCCAGCTCCTGACTGCTGGCACTCACCAGGTTTAAAAGTAAAGCCAGTTTGGTACAATTTTACCAGACTGGCTGGTGATATTTATGTTAATGCCTATCAGAGGATGTCTCAAAGTTGTTCTGTAATAATAGTTACACGTACAAAAATTTTAATAGCAAATCTCTCTTGTAGGTCTAAGTCAAGTGCTGCATTTTTTTTTTCTTCCTTGAAGATCCCTGTTGCCCTAGGTGAAGTATACACATTTTTCCCCTCAGTAAATCTGTCTGTGCTTTGAACTCTGGAAGAGGAATGAATGATACTCAAGTTCATTTTGAATGATCCAAGCAACAGATAATTTATTTTTCATTTTATATAGTTTTATAAGAAATGCTTTAGATTCTTAAGCTGGATTGTTGTGCTTTTAGATGTTTACAGCATTACACATCGAGGGGGTTAAGAAATGGTCTTGATTGTTAATTTATTTGTTGTTTCCACACATCTGACTAATTTTTGGTTAACTGCTGAGGGCAGAGGCTGTTTGATTTGTCTCCTGGAGAAAAGAATGCATTGTTGTGCTTCTGAAAAGTGCAAGTTCACCTGCATTTTCTTATTCTGTAGCTGATTTAGTATAGACCTGATAACAATTGGATCTTGCCACGTATCAAAACGGAGCGGTATTGGGAAGAGCTGAAAAGCCCCATCCAAATGATTGACATTTGTAAGGATTGGGTGCATACTGAGGACACCCTAAGCTTATAATACAACTTTATTACAGGGAGTGAACAAAAAGGAATTCCTGTCTTTCAGCACAGCAGTAGAAGGTAACTGTCCCTAAAGTACAGCTGTACAGGAGCAGGATTTTCCAGATGGCTGTAGAATTTTGAGATTTGCATCCAATTTGGGCAGTAGAAAAACTGTACCATGAATAGAGCTTTTCAGCTGATCTGAAGGCTTGGATTACAGGTACATCCTTTTCTGTGGTCTTAGGATCTTCTAAGAATTCCACTTATTTCTTCTGGAAAGAAAAGTAAAAGGTAGTCTGTGGGTTGTTTTTTTTTTCCAAAGTGTAGAGGTAAAAAGGGAGAAGACACTGGTGTGTACCCACTACTCTGGCAAAGTTAAACACAGTTCAGGGAGTCCTATGGAAATAAACTAGACTTAAAAGCTTATGTGTTTATTTGACATTAAAGTAGGTCTGTTCAAGGGGAGGGAAGCCATCCTTCTTCACTGGTGCTAAACTCAATTAAGTGTAAAATTCTGTCTTCAGAGTGCCTGTCCATGGGCAGGTTAGCTGTGAAAACTACTCCTGCTTCGTGTCAACTCCTGATTTGTATTTGGTTTGTTGTGTTATGGGTCCTGGTTGTGACTCTTATATGGTTTTCCCAGTATTTTCCTTAATTTTCCTGCAACTTTTTTGTCTTTGCAAAATGTGGAATTAATTATTAAGGAGTTAATGCTCCACGTTGTCCTCATTTGAGTTTTCCTGTAAACGTCCCAATTAAAATCTTCACAAATGCTTCATGTTACACTAATGTGTTTTTTATCACACCAGCCTTGGGAAGAGTGGTGAGGGATTCTGGGGCACAGATTCTCTTTGCTCTCTCCTACCAGTGGCAGGCAGCAACATCAGGGTGAATGGGAAAGTTCAGGTTATTAATACACAGCTCCGTAGCTGGTGTCACCATAACAATTTTGGCTTTTTTATGACAATGGGGTGACCTCTGCAGCACCAGGTTTGCTGGTACCTCATGGGAAACACCTTTCTCAAAGAGGGAAGAGAGTCTTTGCACAAGAGATTGCAGGGCTGACTGACAGGGCTTTAAACTGGATATGAAGGGTGAGAGGCATGTATCCAGCCTAGCTAGAGATGGCCGTGGGTGTCGTATCCCAGCACTTGTGGGGCAGCAGGCTGACCTTTTGAAGAACCAGAAGGTCTTCCACCCCCCAGGGATGAAATCTAAACACTCACCCCCCTCTGAAATGCTGATACACCAATGCACGCAGCGTGGGGAATGAGCAGGAGGAACTGGAGATCAGTCGCAGGGCCGTGATCTCGGCGCAGTTGCTGAGCCATGGTGGGATGGCTCCTGTGACTGGAATGTGGTCATGGATGGGGATGTACTTTCTAGGAAAGACCGACCAGCAAGGTGAGGTGCTGGAGTTGCTCTTTATGTTCGTGAGCAACTGGAATGCACTGAGCTCTTCCTGGGGTGGGGTGAAAAAGGTGTTGAAAGCTTATGGGTGAGAAGGGGTGTACAAATACAGGGGAAACTGCTGTGGGTGTCTACTACAGACCACCAAACCAGAAATAAGATGTTGATGAGACCTTCTACAGGCAGCTGGAAGTAGCCTCAAGATCACATGCCCTGGTGCTCATGGGTGACTTGGGTCACCTTGTTTATTTGTTGGAAAGGCCATGCAGTGAGGTATGCTCACTCCAGAAGGCTCTTGCAATTCGTTGATGATAACTTCCTGATGCAGGTGCTGGAAGTGCCAAGGAGGAAGGGAGTGCTGCTGGACCTTCTATCAACGAACAAAGAAGGTCTGGTCAGGGATGTGAAGGCTGGGGGCAACCTTGGTGGTAGTGATCATGACATGGTAGAGTTTAGTTTAGTATCATACAAGGAAGAAGCAAGGCAAGAAGTAAGATTGCAACCCTGGACTTAGAAGAGCTAACTGTGTGCTCTTCAAAGACCTACTTGGAGGAATCCTGTGGGCTAAGACTCTAGAAGGTGAGGGGGCCCAAGAGAGCTGGTTGATATTCAAACATTACTTCCTCCAAGCTCAAGACAGGTGCATTCCTCTGAGTAAAAAATCAAGTAAAGGAGGCAGGAGATCAGCATGGCTGAGAAAGGAGCTGCTGGAAAAACTCAAGTGGAAGAATGAAGCTCAGAGCATGTGGAAAAAGGGACTGGTCTCTTGGGAGAATTACAGGAATGCTGTCAGGGTTTGTAGAGACACAAGAAGGAAGGCCAAGGCCCTCTTGGTATTAACTCTGGCAAAGGAGAACAAGAAGGGCTTCTTCAAATACATCAGTGGTAAAAGGAAGACAGGGAAAAAGTGAGGCCACTGCTGAATGATGAGGGAGACCTGGTGCCAGGGGAGGCAGAGAAGGCAGAGTTACTGAATGACTTCTTTGCTGCAGTCTTCACTGCCTAGACCAGCCCTCAGGAATCCCTGACCCTGGGAGTAAGAGTAGAAGCCTGGAAGGAGGAAATCTCTCCGCTGGTCGATGAGGATGGGGTTAGGAATCACCTGGGTAAACTGAACACACACAAATCCATCAGCCCTAAAGGGCTGCACCCAGGAGTGCTGAGGGAGCTGCTGATGCTGCTGCTCTACCACTCTCCATCATTGCTGAAAGATCATGGAGAACAGTGAGGTGCCTGAGGACTGGAGGACAGCCAGTGTCACTCCAGTCTTCAAAGAGGGCAAGAAGGAGGACCTTGGTAGTCACAGACCAGTCAGCCTTCCCTCCATCCCTGGAAAGGTGATGGAGCAACTCATTCTGGAGATCATATCTCAGCACATGGAAGAAAAGAAGGTTATCAAGAGTAGCCAGCATGGATTTACTAAAGGAAAGTCATGTCTGACCTGAGAGCCTTCTATGATAGTGTGACTGAATGGGAAGATGCAGGGAGAGCAGTGGATGTTGTCTACCTTGACTTCAGCGAGGCTTTTGATACTGTCTCCCATGACATCCTTGTGGGAAAGCTCAGGAAGTGGGGGTTAGAAGAGCAGACAGTGAGATGGGTTGAGAACTGGCTGAATAATAGAGCTCTGAGGGTTGTGATCAGTGGGGCAGAGTCCAGATGGTGACCTGTAAAGTAGTGGTGTTCCCCAGGGGTCAGCTCTGGGTCCAGTCTTATTCAGCATCTTCAGCAATGACCTGGATGAAGGGACAGAGTGGCCCTCAGCCAGTTTGCTGATGATGCTGGACTGGGAGGAGTGGCTGATACACCAGAGGCTGTGCTGCCACCCAGCGAGATTGGGCCAGGCTGGAGAGCTGGGCAAAGGGGAACCTAATGGAATTCAACAAGGGTAAGTGCAGAGTCCTACACCTGGGGAGGAACAACACCGTGCACCAGTACAAATCAGGGGTTGAGCTACCAGAAGGCAGCCCCACGGAGAGGGATCTTGGCATCCTGGTGGACAATGAGTTCTCCATGGGACAGCAATGGGCCCTGGTGGCCAGGAAGGCCAGTGGGCTCCTGGTGGGCATTAAGAAGAGTGTGGGCAGCAGGGTGAGGGAGGTTCTGCTCCCCCTCTACTCTGCACTGCTGAGACCACATGTGGAGTATTGGGTCCCATTCTGGGCTCTCCAGTTCAAGAGGGACAGGAAAATACTGGAGAGAGTCCAAGGGAGGCTACAGAGATGCTGAAGGGACTGGAACATCTCTGCTGAGGAAAGGCTGAGAGCCCTGG
>JANIJG010015405.1:0-11859 GCA_024611175.1 Megaceryle torquata | reverse complement strand
GAGGGGGAGGGATAATTTAGAAACACAAGGCTGGGAAGTGAGTTAATTAGGACATTGAGCTGCCTGTGGTGGGTACCAGCTCTGCCACCCTCTTGCAGAGCTCAGGGCTCCCCTTTTCCTCCCTCAAGCACGACCAGGGCTCAAGGACCCATGTGTGTCAGCGTCCTGCTTATTTCAGCATAAGGCCCACAGGTAAACCATCTCTGGAGCAGCACTGGGCTGTACCTGTGACTCCCACCGCCGCACGCTTTGCCGTGTGCAGGAGCCCTGGGAGCTCCCACAGCTCCTGCTTCTGGGGCTGCGTGGGCGACAGCAGCCAGCCTGCTTCCCAAAGCCTCCGGCATCATCAGTAGCTCGGTCCCGTTTGGCCATCTCTGGAGCTGGGCTGGGTACACCCGACCCTGAGCTGCATCTCAGGACTAGGGGCGGAGGGGCAAAGCCTGAGCTGGTGTCTTTACCATTAAACGCTGGTGGGTGGCATCCCTGGCACCTATTTTCTCTCTAGTACAAATTCCGTGGTTCTCCCCCTCTCGGAATTTATGTTTCTCATTGTTCCCTCACGCCCACTGTGGGAACTCCCCTCCCAGGTCATGGCAAACCAGCACTGCCCTGGTAGCTCCTCTACCACTCCTCCCAGTTCAGCAACATCGCCGGTGAGGCTCAGCCATCCCTGGCTGCTGCCTGCCCACTCCCATGCTGTACGTGGGGGATTATCGGCCAAGGATCACGGTAACCCTCTTAGCCCAGCCTGGGAGCACATGTGCTGGAGCTGCTCCTGTCCTGGGGCCTCTAAAGCCCTCCCAGGTCCCTTCAGCCCCAGCACCGCCCGTTACACCACTGACCTACATACTTCACCAGTGCGTGGTAACGAGATCGAGCGTCACGCTGCCCGCCCAGGCTCGTCAAACCATTTCCATCAGTCCCAGAAAATCTTATTTTTATTTCTTTTCTTTCAAGCTAATGTGGAGAGAGATGCTCCTATGTAAAATAAAAAACCCAACCCCAGTGTAGCATCAGCTGCAGTAAAACAACAGCGGCCGTCTCCCCGTGCTCCACTGAGCTGGGGTTGGTGAGCTGCACACGGGGGTGGGGTGGTTTTAAATCTGGCTGGATCACACGTACGGGGGGGTACAGATCAGGCAGCTGATGGTTTTTTTTCTCCCTACAATTACAGGCTGTCATCTTAAAAGCACTGCTTATGGCATTTAGCTTGGATTTTTATTGTTTATTTCCAGCCCGTAACAATTTTCAGGAACGAATCATTAGAGGAGGGCAGTGGCTGCTGACACCCCCCCCCATTTTTCTGCGTGTGCCTTGTTGGGTAGGCAGTTTAAAATGAATTCATACATGTCCTGTGCCTGCACAGGGCACGTGACCACAGTAGGAAGGTGTATGACACACACGAACCGACCAATTCTGTAATCCTATTTAAAGATAACCCCCCACGAGCGTGCTGGGGAGGGCACCCTCACCTCCCAGGCTGCCCATAATTAGGTTTCAATCCTTTAATTCCCAGCCAGCCACGTCCCCATCCCTCCCTGCCTCTCCCCACCATGCCGGGGGTACCCCACATCCACACGTCCTTGTTACGGTGCAGCCCAACCGTAACTTCTCTGCCTTTTTACAAATGCACGTTGTAAAATAGATGAAATACCGCAGGTTACAGAGGCTCATTGGACAGCTCTCAGGTCTTTCACCAGTTGAAAAGGCTGAGCGTGGGCCAGCGTGACCCTGCTGACAGCTGAGAGTGTTTTGTGATGTGACTTCTATCGACTTTTCTTCTGAAAAAGAAGGTAAAAGCGTTTCAAACCTCAGCCCATCCTGCTGTGTTAGGAGCTCCTGCTCTTCCCCAGCCCTGCGCTGGGTTCCCTTGCTCCCGACGGATCCCTGTGGCTCTTTCTACTCACCTTTATCCTGCTGACAACAGAATTATAGCAGAGATTAAAAGCTGCTGGTTGATAAGGGGAGTTCTCTGTCTGCCTCTGTCTACCTGATGAATGTTTTTTTTTTTAATAAAGAACGACTTTGTTATCACAGGAAGGAAACGTCCCCACTGAGCAGCAGTGGTGGGTGAGGGTGAGGCAGGGGTAGGACCTGTGGGTTATCACAAATGACTCACAAGTTAATTCCCATTACTTGGCACTGGTTTGCAAGTTCTCCCATCCATTCACCTCGGAACCTTTGGCAGCTTCAGCAAAGGGCTCCGGTGCTGCTTAACATCATCCTCACCATTGACAAAGGGGCTGGGGCCCTTCTGGGTGAGTACTGGTGTGTTTGTGTACCAGTAAAGCTCAAGTTCCCAGCTACTGCTGCACGGCTGCCCCAGCCCCTGGGATCCCAGTTGCCATGGGTCTGACCAGAGCCCGTCCTTGTGAATGAGCTGCCCCTATCAGAAGAGCAAAGCCGCTCTTGGCAGTGTCCAGCAGACCCAGCCAGCTGTTGTGTCAGCCCAGTTACAGAACCATTTCTGGTGGCTGGGAAGCTGGGATCCCAGTGTGGTGACTTGCTGTGCCCAGACTGCCCTGTGATGCCAGAAAGCAGCCTTGGAAGGGTCTGCACGCCCTGGGCAGGGTCTGCACACCCTGGGTAGTGTCTGTACTCCCTGGGCAGGGTCTGCACCCCCTGGGCAGGGTCTGTACCCCCTGGGCAGGGTCTGCACGCCCTGGGTAGGTGAGGCATACACCAAGCAGAGCTCACACCTGCCCTTGCAGGGCTCAGGAGGGGTGGCCATGGGTAGCACCACCCTCCCTTTTCCTAAGATTTTTTTGGGCTTTTCTTCAGCATTTCCTGGGGGAGCAGCTTCCCCATGTGGACCCTTGGAGGACACACACACACACACACACACAGAGCACAACCAACAGAGCCATCACAGAACCGGTATTTATAAGGGTGACTGAGTCAGCCCATTGCTCACAAGCCACTACAGAGAGGTGCCAAGCAGGGCCACAGCACAGCAGGGACGCGCTGCTCCGTGGGCAGCAGCGCGGGGCGAGGCAGGATGCGGAGCAGCGCTGGCACAGAGGGGTTCACCAGCGACTCTACAGAGACCACCTCTCCCATGGCCCCTCTAGCACCCCACCACCACCAAAGCACTACCCAGCGTGAAGCAAAGGGACCAGCTTGCCCACGGTCCACGGCTCCTCGCAGGATGCAGATGACATCGCACATCCCGCACAGCTGCAGGGGCCAGGCAGTTCAGCAACCTCGTGCTCCACTGATTGTTTCCTCCACCTATTTCTTCCAAAACAAGTTAAAACCCCCTGTTCCTTCCACTTCAGGCTGCCCATGGGCAAACCAGCCAGGGATGGCTGCAGCACTGCTGCTGGGGACCCACCCCCCAGGGACAGCTGGGGTGAACCCCAGAGCATGGAGATGCTCACCAGGGAGGGGGTAATACTGAAAAGCGCCTGCAGAGCTGGCCCCAAGCCACAGAGAGCCCAGAAAGGACCTTCTGGGGGGCTGAGCCCCCCATGCCAGGGTGGGTAGCAGTGCAGGTTGTGCTGCTGGGATGCAGGGGAAGCGAGATGCTGCTGAGGACCTCCAAGGACAAGGCAACAAATCTGAGGTCCTGAGCGCCCACACCCAGCTCAGGACTGGAGCAAAAGCCTGGGCCTGGCATGACCTTGCAGTTGGGCTTCCAGCCGGGCACAGCCCCCAGCCAACCTGGAAACAGCCAACAGCAGCAACTGGGAAGATGCAGTTGGGCCTCTTCCGTGCCAGCCTGCACTGGTCTTGCCAGGGTCCCTGCCCAGCCCCTCGTTCTGGCCCTGTCCCTTCTCCATCTCATGTCCCCAGCTGCTCCTCAGGCCCAGCCTTTCAGGGGAGTTGCCGTGGGGATGGGGACAGCAGGGATGCTGGTGGTGGGGAAGTGCATTTGGCCCCTGTTTCCTTCTGCAGGTGGGCTCAGCAGGAGGTAGGGGAGCCCCGGGGACCCTCCGCATCCCCGGCTGCGCAGATGTGCCAGCAGAAAGGAGATGTGCTGCATCGGGCAGAGGCGGTGAGGGTACAGCTCCTCGTGAACAGGGCAGGCACTGGGGATGAGGGGGCTGAGACCCAGTTCCTGAGTGCTGGAAGTGGAGAGGGAGGGAGCCAGCCACCGCCCCACCATGCTCCATGGGGAGCAGGTGGGGAAGGGTGAGCATCCCCCTCCTCTCTGGATAGAGCCACACGCCCAGGGCAGCCCTGGTGGCTCCGCTCTCAAAGGGACCAGGAGGAGGAGGAGGAGGGTGGGGGCATCTCTGCCCTTACTGTGGGGAGGGGGTCAGATGCTCCCACAGCCAGGTGCCCCCATCCCCTGGGGTGTCATCTCTTGCAATCGTCGGTGTCGGTGTCCGGCAGCCCCGTGGTGGGCTGGGAGCTGGGCTGGACAGCCTGCACCCTCTCCTCCAGGCTGCCGCTGGGGAACACGACGTAGCGGGCGCTGACACGCTGCGGCCGCGGCTCCCGCAGGTTCTCCTTGCTGTGCCAGATGCCGTAACCAAAGTAGACGAGCAGCCCTGCAACGGGGACAAAGGACAGCAGCTCGAGGACAGGCCGGTGGCTGACACGGATGTGGCCACTGTCCCAGTGGAGTAGCACAAGCCACCAGCACCGGGTGGGCTTAAACGAGCTGCTTGCAGGAGGAAAAGGACCTTGGAGTATGTTAAAAGCAAGGGGGGCACCACAGGTGACCTTGCTGGGAAGGGCTTCCCAAGCCCCAGGGAGCTGCCTTGGGAGCAGGGGGTGGTTCTGGTCCAGGGCTTGATCCAAACATACAGAGGAATAAGCTGTAACACTCTGGGAACCAGAATGGTTCAGGGACATGCTGGGAGACCTTGGCTTGTGTCTCTGACGAGGAACCAGAGGCAAAAAGGGGCACAATGAGCTTTATAAACCCATCACCAGGGGAAAAGAGCTGATGAAACAGCCAAAAGGTGCTGGGACAAGCCCAGTTCCCCTCTCCCCAGGAGCAGCCAGGTGATGCTGGGACAAGCCCAGTTCCCCTCTCCCCAGGAGCAGCCAGGTGATGCTGGGACAAGCCCAGTTCCCCTCTCCCCAGGAGCAGTCGCACCCCTCCTGGGGCTCACGCTGCCAGGGGAGCACTCACCTAAGAGCAGCCAGATGGCAAAGCGGAGCCAGGTCATGTAGCTGAGCTTCAGCATCAGATAGATATTGAGGACGATGCTCAGCGCCGGGGAGAGGGGCACCAGGGGGATCTGTGGGAGGAAAGGAGCCAGGGGGGGGGAGGTTGGGAGGGGAGTGAGACCTGCGGAACCACGTTCCCCATCCTTAAAACCATAGAGACAAAAGGAGACACCGGTAAATGCGGGGAACAAAGTGAGTGTCACCCTGGGCTTTCTGGAAATGACATCTTTTCTGTGGGTAAAAGGCAGCCAGAAGGAACGATGGGCAGTGAGGGAGCCAGGAGCTGGGAGCCAGGCTGGTGGGGTGGGCACAGGCTCTGGGAACAGCCCAGAAGCATCGTCACAAGGACCAAACGAGCTCCTAACCGTGCTCCTTGCTGCAGAACCTTCCCATGGAGAAGCCAGGGCAGGGGCACGCCAAGAAGGTGGTGTTACCACTCATGTTACTGTTCACATGTCTTCATCGCCCTGGGGACCAGATGGGCTGGAAATGGGAAAGCGGGGAGCACAAGAAACACAAAAGTGGTTTGGAGGCTGAAGAAAAGAGCTGTACTGTGTAGCTCGAGAGCAGGAGGAGTTGGGATGGGCAGGAGGGGAGTGGGGAGCCCAGGGCAGGCAGAAGTGATCCTGTGAGGTGGACACAGAGCTGCTGGGCATGTCTCCTCCTGGGGACCGGTGACCGTGATGAGTGACAGGGACAGGCACCAACACCTCGCCACACCCAGTGCTCGCTGACACCCTCCTCCTTCAGCAGTGGAGGTGCTTTCACCAGACTGGTGTGACTGGGGTGTCCCATGGGCCCATCAGAGCTGCTCCCACCCCAGTGACCCTGGTAGAGGGATCAATCCTGCCTGGGCCTCTGGGCATACCTGGAAGGTCTGTGTGCTGTGCTGCTGCTCATGCGCCCAGATGAGGAGAAGGCTGAGAAGGAAGCCCAGGCTGAAGAGGACCAGCAGCAGGGAGTAGCTCCAGGTGGGTAAGTGGAGATGGGTGTTGCCAAACACCAAGACGGAGCAGAGGCAGATGGCAGACACCATCAGGGTCACCACAGCCACCGTGACCACCTCGCCCGGGTAGAAGTCGCTGAGGAACTCCAGGTAGGGCTCAAAAGCTGCCTTCAGCTGCCCTGGCTCCCGATGCTCTTTGCTCTTGTCCCTGTCCACCAGCTGGAGCTTATCAGAGAAGGACTCATACTCCTTCAGCTCACCAGCGGATGGACCCTCACGGGGCTCGGGGTTGGGCCGGCCACCGGCCGCTGGCACGGGGACATCCACCTTCTGCTGCTGGAAGCGCAGGACAATGATGCTAGCAGCCACGAAGGTGTAGGCCAGCAGTGTGCCGATGGACAGGAACTGCACCAGGGCCTCCAGGTCAAAGACAAGGGCCAGCAGGGCCATGAGCAGCCCAAAGACCACGATGCCGACAACGGGCACCTGCGTGCGGGGGTGCACTCGGGAGAAGACCTGGAAGAAGAGCCCGTCCTCGGCCATGGCGTAGACGATGCGTGGCAGGGAGAAGAGGTTGCTCAACAGGACCGTGTTCATCGCTGAGGGACAGGCAGAAGAAGGAGGACCATGTGAGACCCAAACCGCCCTGGTTCCCAGCCCCCATTGCGAGCAGGGCAGGCAGCTCCCCCCACCGCTGCTGGTACTCACCGCAGATGGAGCCAGCGGCCACCAGGAACCCTGCCCAGGCATAGCCCCTCCTGTAGAATGCATCAGCCAGGGCAGAGTCGGGGTCCAGCGTGTGCCAGGGCACCATCAGTGTCAGCACCACCGACACCAGGATGTAGGCCCCGGTGGCCAGCCCCAAGGAGAAAGCAATGGCCCTGGGGACAGCCTTTTGGGGGTTCCTGGCCTCTTCGCTGGAGGCTGCGATGACGTCGAAGCCCACAAAGGCATAGAAGCAGGTGGCTGTGCCGGCCATAATGCCCGACAGTCCATACGGGGCGAAGCCGCCCTCCTGGGTACTCCAGTTCTTGGGCTGCGCGAGGACAAAGCCCATGATGAGAATGAAGAGGATGACACCCATGCTGATGGCCGAGAAGACGTGGTTGAGCCAGGAGGACACTTTGGCCCCGAAGGAGATGAAGGCGGTGGCTACCAGCAGGATGGCGGCCGCCAAGAAGTCGGGGTAGTGGGCCAGGAATGGCACCTGCCAGGTGCCCACATGGGTCTCGGTGAAGTTCTTTATCTTGTGGTTGAAGATGGAGTCTAGGTAGCCGCTCCAGGCCCTGGCGACCGCGGCTCCCCCAATCATGTACTCCAGCAGCACGTTCCAGCCGATGAGGAAGGCCCAGATCTCACCCACGGACACGTAGGTGAACATGTAGGCGGAGCCCGTCTTGGGTACCCGGGCTCCAAACTCAGCATAGCAAAGAGCAGCCAGGAGTGAGGCAAAGCCGGCGATGATGAAGGAGACGATGACGGCGGGGCCGGCGATCTCCTTGGCCACGGTGCCCGTGAGGACGTACAGCCCAGAGCCCACCATGCCCCCAATGCCCAGCAGCGTCAAGTCAATGGTTGAAAGGCATCTATTGAAGGATGTCTCCATCATGTCATCCTCCAGGGTCTTCACCCGGTTGAGCTTCTGGCAGAAGCGGGTCAGGTCGGTGGAGCGAGGCAGCCATCTCGCCATCCTGGAGGCAGCAAGTCCTGCCCTCTGGCAGGGTGAGGGGTCCACAGCAGAGAGACCCTACCCAGAAACCTGTCAGAGGGGCAGGAACGTGTGAGCATCTCCTCCCGGAGAGAGCTATCGGGTGGTGGGAAAAGGATGGAAAAGCCACCAGGGCACATTCAGAGTATCTCTCACTCCTCAGCCAGCATGGGGCTCAGCACCAGAGTGCACAGGACAGCTGGCCACCCCGTGCAGGGACCCATGCTTGTGCTCCAGGTGGGAGGGAAACCACAGCACCCCCAGGGCAGCATCTCCCTGGCTTTTCTCTTTAAAATGGGTCTGCATTAAAGCCCCAAACCAGGCTGCTCTAGCCCTGCTGAAGGTTTCTTCGCTGCTTCCCCTTCGCCTTATTCAACATCTACCCAACCTTCTCCCTGGTGTGCTGGGAGCCCACCGAAGGGCCATCAGCACCTCCCTCCTCCCAGCTTCTTGCCGCTCCCGCTGGGAAAGCCCAGGCGAGGCACGGAGGAGTGCAGCAGCAAGTCCACAGCAGCTCCAGTGAGGACGTGGGTGTCCCCAGTCAGACCAGGAAACAAATCCAGCGCCCGGGAACCAGCCCCAGCTGGCAGCTGCTGCCAGGAGAGTGGGTGGATGCAGCTCTGGGGACCTTCAGGTGCTGCTTCACGGGGTGGTCTGTGATTTTGGGGATGGTCTCCCCTTCCAGCTGCCCTCCTCCCCTGTGCCAGGAGACGCATCTCCCCGCACCCCCAAACCACGGCTCCTGCCGCTGGCTGCAGCCCCGTTCCCTGGGTCCGCAGGTCTCAGAAGCCAAAAGGTCACAGAAAAGCCACCGTGAGCTGATGGCACGATGTTGGCCCGTGGGGACAACGGGCCTGTTGGCACCAACCGTGCTGGTTGAGACCTCTGCCCAGCACCGCTCACCACCTGCATCTGAGCCCCGCGTACGGCGGGGGGGCCCCCAGTATTGGGGTGCCCGACCCCAGCGCACCCAACAGCCGCGGCCGGGCGGGACGCTGGGCAAGAGACCACCCCTCCCAGCCTTGGGCTGGTGTCACGGGTGGGGACCCCCGGGCTGCGGGGGTTCTTCAGCCTCCGGATTCATCCCCGGGCGGGGAAGAGGGAAAAGCTCCGCTCTTCTCAGCCCCACCGCGGTGCTGGTCCTCGGGAGGTGCCGAGCCCCGGATCCTGCCCCGGTCCCAGCCCCGGCCCCGCTCCCCGCGAACAGCAGCGCCCGCGCACCGCCGCCCGCGCGCCGGCTCCGGCCCCGGTCCCCGCACCCGGCCCCGCACCCGGTGCCGCTTTCCCGGGGGGGGTCCCGCTCACCTGCGCGGGCGCTGCCGGGGGCACCGCGCGGCCCCGGCCCCCACCTGCTCGGCGCCGCCACCACCGCCTCCGGGCCCGGCTCCGCCTCCCCGGCCCGGCGGAAGGGCGGGGACCCTGCGCGGCGCGGCGGGAGCCCCTCGGTGGCCCTCGGGAGAGCGGCGAGGACTGGAGGGGAGCAGCAGCCGGGGTAGGAGCCTCCGGAGCCGGAGGGCGGGGATGCTGCGAGGGCGGCACCGGTCCCAGCCCCACCCGTGTCCCCGCCGGAGCTGGCAGCAGAGGTTGGGATAACGGGGGAGCACCCCCTCCCGAGCCCCACGGAGAGGCTGACAAATTTTTGGCAATGCACCGAGAGCATCGTAGTGGGTCTTGCGACCCCAGCCCTGTGAGGGCAGAGCAGGACCCCCACCGAGCACAGAAAGAGGGCAGTAACATCCTACACTAGAGCAGAGGTTCCTGGGCTGAGGGTAGGTATCTAAGTGGATCGGCCATCGGCCACCGCTGCGTTTCTCTTCCTACACAAATAGTCCAGGGCAGCCTCAACCATCCCAGCACCAGGGCCAGAACTGGGATGCTGAGCGAGTCTCCCCAAGGAGAGACCTTCAGCCCGTGTTCCGGGTCTGCCTCAGCCCCACAGCAACACCAGCTGGGCACCTAGATGAGTCTTGTATCAGATGCCACCAGCAAGACCTTCAAAGTGTCTTCAGGCAGATCTTACGGCATCTCAAGAGGGCAGGAAGAAGGAAACACCAGCCTTGCAAGGCCAACTCATTTCTAGAGACCAGCTCCCAAGTACAAATTCTACACCCCTAGGACTCCAGAGTCCACAACTGCTTTCATCCCCAGGGAAACCCACTGCTGTGGGAGCCCCTCGGAGGCCACCCACAGGTGGCCCCTCTCAGAGGGGTGGAGGGAGCAGCAGTCAGGACAGGAGCCTCTGGAGCCAGGCTGCTCCCAGAGCTGGCAGCAGCGATTCTGTGAAGGCAGCACAGGCAGGACCAGCCCCAGTTGTCTCCACTGGACCTGGGAGCAGAGGCTGGGGTAACAGGGGAGCACCCTTGAGCCCCATTGAAAGGCTGACAATTTTTTGTCACTGCACCAAAAGTGCTGTGATGGGTCCCCATGGCCCCCCGTGGGGAGCGTGCTCTGGGCTCGAGGGCTGCAGCCTGAGCCATGTGGAAAGGGAACAGAATGGAGCAGTTATCCCAAATCTTAGCAGTTCTGGATGGAGCAAAGGGCTGAGACCCTGCTCCTCTCCTCCTTGGCTATTCCAAGCAAAAACCTCGACAGGCTTGAGAGATGGACCTGTGCAAACCTCATGAAGTTCAGCAAGACCAAGTGCAAGGTCCTGGTGCACCAGTCACTTCACAGCAGAAAAGTGGATTTCATTTTGTTCTTGGCTTCATTCCTAATGTCTCGTTTGATTTTCTGAGGGCTACTGAGCACTAAAACTGATGGTTCCACAGTCATCACCCCAAATGTCACTCCTGAGTGGGCAACTTGGAGCTCACTGTGCAACGCTGAGCTCCCACCTGTGTAAATTCACCCTCATCCAACCCTGAATTGATCCTTACATGGAGAGGACCTTTCTATCCTGCTCACCAGCCCTAAGCATAGAAAAAGGAAAAGGGAAACGGGACTTGCCCCCTTCTACCACCCACCATCCCCCCTGCTCCAGCTCAGGGGTGAATGTGGGGCTGGCACAGAGCTGCAGCTCTCCCAGCAGTCACCTCCCACCAGAACGGGGAGCTCGATCCTCTTGTGCGTCCTCTCCCCGTGTTACTCCTGGCACACAAGGAGACTGAGACAGGAACTTAAGGTCCAGCTCTGTGGGTGGCTGAAGCCACCTGATCTGCCACCAAAGGGGTCCCCAAACACATGTTCCTGGGGCATTGGTCAAGAGCTTGGGGGCTGCACAGGCAGTTGAACCAAGGAACCGAGGCAGCTGGAATCCAATAATCCTTCACAGCGTGTCCAGCTCTGTCAGATCACTCTCACCAGGTCTGACCCCAGCTCAGCCCTCACCAGCAATGACACAACAGCAGCAGCACAGGCTCAGCCGGTGCTGGAAGAAGTCGTCACCCTCTAGTGACAGAAAGCCTCCTGCTTGGAAAAATATTGCTGTCTTGCGATGGGTCTACTGCCCAGCAGTGCTTCAGGGGAGGGGGTCGAGCAAGTTTTCCTCCTGCTGACCAAATACTCCCCCTTCACAAGCTCTCCCCGGCGCTGTATTCCCTCCAGAGAACCTTTCCCACCAATTAACCATGTCTGACCACCCTGCTGCTCTCCACGTCACGCGGAGAGCCTTTCTGAAACCCAACCCGGCCACAGGCATGGAAAATTTCAGCTTGGCCTGGCTGCCTGGCAGAGCCATCCCCAACCAGATGGTGGGAGCCGGAAGCCTGAGAAATGCTGTTGTCATGGCAGTGCCGGAGCAGCCCACGGCGGTCCCCGGTGGCTGTGGAGATGACAGTGGCCAGCTCTCCTGGCTGGTGGGGAGCTCTGGCCCAAGATGGGCTCTGCTCTCTGCGGCACAGGGGAGTGAAGCGGGGCCGAAGCCCCTGGTAGCAATCGCCAGCTGCCACATTAGCTGCCCCCTGAGCTTCTTCAGCAACACAAGAGTGCTCGTGTCAAAGAGGGGGTGGGTCCTTCTGGGAGGCAGCGCTACACCCCCCCCCCCCCTCATCCCGGCCTAATTGCCAAATAAAAACATAAAAGGTGAAAAGACATTGGGTGGGGGGGGTAGATCTTTCGATGGGTACTTTTGATCAAACCAGCT
>JANIJG010015404.1:0-25687 GCA_024611175.1 Megaceryle torquata | reverse complement strand
ATTTCCATTTTGGACCATTTTTTGATCTGTCAGATTACGAACCCCCCTGATTTTGGGTGAGAAAAGTGCCTGTCTGCAGGGGATTGGTTCAAACAACCCCCGGTCGCTCCCAGCTCTCACCCCAGCCCACACGTGCAGCGGGAGCTGCGTCTCCATTGCCGACCCTGCCAGGCTGGGGGGAGATTGGCTTATTAATAAACTTAATGAGATGAGTAACACTGGCGGCTGCTAATAAAACCAGAGCAATCTCCCATATTTCACTGCTGGACTCTGAATTACTGGGTATCGCCACCACTTACCGTTCCTGTAAAGCTTTATATCTCCAAACCGCCGTAATGTCATTAGCAACTAATTGATTTTTTTGCAACATCTTGGCGAGATAGTGAAGCAGGATCCTCGTTCTGCAGAGAGACAAATTGACTGGCCACGTGGCTGAGCCGGTGCCTGGCTTTACCAGCAGCCCACGGCACGGCCGGGGACCCCACGTTGCCTCCCATGCTGGAATTTTTTTCCCTCATTTTTTCTTGGATTTCAGCTGCCTGTGGGGAGGTGGTTTGGGAGGGGTGGGAGGGGGGGTTGGCTTTTCCATCTCTGGTGCTGGGAAGGGTTGTTGAGGGTCGGCAGGGAGCAGCCTGGCTCTCTGGTATGTGATATGCTGGGCTCGCTGTGCCCCAGATCCGGAGCCACGTTGGGGATGCCCCAGTTCTGGCACCAGCCGGGTGTCCCGGCACGAGCCTGGCCGCTGGGATCTCCAGCAGTCACCTCTCCTCCAATAACTGGGATTTATGCCAGTGAAACAGGAAGCCAGAGGGAGAGATAAATTAGAATTATTTTTAATAAAATGGGGATCATTTTTAATCACGTTTAAGTTATTTTTCCTTTAGCCACCTCGCACGGTGTAGATTTCCCTGAAAAATGGGGAACTTTCATCTCTCGCTGCTTGGAAATTAATTCCTCCCTGACAGCCGTGGTGCTTAATGTAGATAATAACTATTAGTTCTACCCCAGACAGCACACTCTGTCCTGCAGGGCCGGGGCTTTCATTTTTCTCCCTGGATTAGTCTAAGTCCTTCGACAGGCACCGAAGCCCTTGAGGGAGGAGGGGCTGGGGGGGACACACGTGTTGTTAAGCCGTATGGATGCTCCCGGTCTCCATCCCGTCCCTGTGGCAGCAGCGTGTGGGGATTGGGTTTTAATTTTTGGCTTGGCTTTGCAAACAGGGGATTTGGGGTTGGCCCCACCCCGGGATTGCACCATGTCTGTGTCTCCTCCACACGGCTGGGGCATCGCCCCGCTCCTGGCACTCGCCGCTGCCGTGGGCATCCTCCCTCATGGGTGGCACGGCAGGGTGACAGGACCCGTGTCCTGTTAAAAAAGGGGCTGTAAATGGGAAGTTAATGGAGCCTGAAAACCAGACACTTCCTCGGTGCGTCTCCCTGGCTGAGATTTCGGGGCTTGTTTGCAAGTGGTTCTGGGGATTTACAGCCAGGATGGGGATGGGGACAGGGCTGGGAGGGTGCTGGTCAAAGGGGCCCTGGCAAAAAGGGGGTTTGGTGGCTGATACCAGCACTGAGGTGTTTGGCCTCTGAAAACCTCGGTGAGATTGGAGAGAAATGGGAATAGAAAATATTCTGGTGGAGGGGAGGCTGGAGAAGGACATGGCTGGAGGCTTGGCCCTCTGGAGGAGGGGGCACTGAGAAGGGCTTTGGGGGGGCACTCACGGTGCTTTCATGTCCTCGTGGCATGGCAAGAGTGGAGGATCAGCTGGCAAAGAGTCCCTTTCACCCAATATCTGCTCTCTGTGACCCAGGAGATGCTCAGGAGATGTTGGGGCCATTGCCCAGCAGGGTCAGGGGTTCTGGGGGGGCTGGCTGTGCACAGCACTCCCACCATCACCTCTGACAGCACCTCACCCGTCTCTGTCTGATGGCCGGGCCTTCCCTGGGAGCGTGGAGCTGCATTTTTCCCTCCCTGGAGTCACCAACCCCCTCCCATCACTCGGGCAGAGATAATCTCCCTCCATCAGCCGAAGCCCGTGGGGCTGCAGCAAGAGCTGCTTAAGAGCAACAGAAAGCAGCCGGCGGTAATTTCGGTGCAGTAAGGGCTTTCTGCTGCTTTCCCCGTGCTGTGCTGTCCGTCCATCTGTCCATCCATCCTCCTCTCACATCCTCACCGGTGATTGCTGCGCTCTCTTCGCTCCTGGGCTGTTATACAAATCCATGTTTCAAACGAACCTCTCCTGGTCTGTGAGGCTTTGACAAAGCCAGACGTGCTCCCTGTGAATGGAGGGGATGGAAAAGCCCCTGCCCTGCCCCAGAGCCCCTCTGGGAGAGGCTTTACCCCCTTTATCCCTGCAAGCACCTTACTGGTACCTCCGCCGGGCAGAGGCGCTCAGAGCAGGGATGCTGGTGCTGGGATGAAGAACAAAGCCAAGATCCCCAGGTGCTTGGTCACTTCTCAGCCTCCCTCTGCTCCAAGGGCATCACCCTGGGCCTGGCATCCCCTGCACCACGGTCCAGCATCCCCTGTGCTGGGGCTCCGGCATCACCCACCTCGTCTCTGAGTGTCGTGGGCAGTGCAAAGCCTCCTCACACAGGGTGTGGGTGAGCCAGGGTGCCAGGGTTGCTGCTCGTTCAGTGCCAGCTCAGGGCTGCCAGCAGATTTGGGGGAGCAGAGGCTGGGGTGTGACCCACCCATTGATGCTCTGTATCCCACTGGTTCTGCTGGTTCCACCGTGGAAGGCCCAGATTGGCCATCCTGGTGCTTCCAGCCCCTCGCCAGCGCCTGCCACACGGTTGTTGTAACAGCAACTACCGCTCCGGCGCTGACATGCAGATCACAGGGGCTTTGATCTGGGCTGTCGTGCTTTTTGCCACAATTTCACATTCATTTGCCGCACCATTTATTTACTTAAGACACTGAAAATCACACCAAAAGCCCTGGTTTTGTTTAAAGGATGGGTGGCAATACCCCCCTCCCTGAGAGACGGGGCAGAGGGGATGCAAACAGCTCTGGGTTCATAGCAGGATGGGGCCAGGGTGGTGGGTGATGTCCACTGTCCCCAGGCTTTGGGATGCTCTCAGCGATCCCTTAATTATGGTTCATAACAAAGACGTGAGGATTCAGCGACCGGAGCCGTTGGTCTCAATCTGAACGGTGTCTCTGCTCCCCCCGGGGGGGTCCGGGGGTGGGTGCCCGAGGCAGGGGCTCGTGCCGCTCCTCGCCCTCGTGATTTCCTCTCCGCCCGCTGCTGCGGCTGGAAAAGGTTCTTTTAATCAAGGGTAATTTTATGCATCATTAATATCAGGCCTGATTATAAGGAATGAAAGTTCAGCCGAGGGAAAGATGAAAGGAGGCAGCAGCCGCCCCATCTTCCCTCGCTGTGGGCTGGGGACGGGGCACCAGGGGCTCCAGGGGGGCCCTGGCTGGTGCGGTGCTTTGTGCTCAGCACCTCGGCAGCCCTCCTGTGCCCGTGTCCCCCCGGGAGGCTGCATCTGACACCCAGGAGGACCCCATCCATCAGGCACCCTTTGGCTCTGGGAGCTTGGGGACAAAAGGGGTCTCCTGATGCCAGAGTAGCCGGGGCTGGGCGAGAGCAGCGGGATTTCAGGGAGCCCCACGGAGCCCTGTGTGGCACAGCCAGGAGGGATTATTCCTGTTCTTTGGCAACACTGGGTTTTGCACGTAATGTGCTTTTGCAGCCTCTCCTGCATCAAAAGTGTTTCTTTGACAGGGGATGCATCACACACGCTGTGAAATCCCCGTGTCTGAGGGGCTGCTGGGCAGAGCCAGGGATGCCCGTTGTCCCCAGAGCATCCCCCATCCTCTGCTGGTTTCTGCTCTGTGCCAAGGGGCGATGGGCAGGATTTGGGGCCGGATGCTGTGATGGGGCTCAGCCAGAACCCCGAGACCAGCTGGTGGGCGGGGGGCTTTGGTGACATGGGCTGACTGAGGGCTGGCTGTGGAGCGAGCACGAGGATGAGCAGTGATGCAGCAGCTCCAGGTCCTTGGAGAAAACCCTGTTTCTTCCTCCTCTTCCTCACCTTCTGTTTTTCCCTTCGTGTGTGGGTACAGCTGTGACTTGGAGCCTCTGTGAAGAAAACAACATCTGCTTACCCTCCTTGGGTGTGCGGATCATAAAGGGAGAAGGGGAAAAAGGCACCCGTCTGCCACCCCAATGGGTTATTCATTTTATTTATGTATTTCTTTATTTATCCCCCAGCTGGGCCCAGGCACAACAGGTCCCTGCAGCCAGAGCTCCTCTGGATGAGCCTTCTCCACTCTGTCCTCTCCTTGTTTTTGGGGAACAAAACCCCAACCTAAGTTTTATTCCTTGAAAAACACAGGATATAAAATCTAAATGCCAAAAGAACCTTTAGTGACGAGGTGCAAATTTATGAGGATTCACCTCAATAAAACTCGACATGAGTCACTGCTGAAAAACGTCGGTGTCCCTTGGGTGTGAAAAACGTGATCAGAGGCGGGGAGGGGAAAGGTTTCTGCTGGTTTCTGGGATCTCCCAGCGGAGATGGCACATCCCAGCGAAACTGCAAATCCCCCGGCGGGGAAGCACTGATGAGCACGAAATAAATTACGGTTAATTGGATCAAAATATCTTAGCGGCTTTGTTTCCTCGCTGCCATCACCGCCCGTCCAGGGTGGGAGCTCAAGCTTCAATCCCTGGCTGCCGGGCATCAGTGGCATGAGGGGGGATGGGAGCTGCTGGCACCGGAGCTCTGTGCCCATCCTCTCCCATCTTCACCCATCCTCGCCCATCCTCGCCCATCCTCGCTCATCCTCGCCCATCCTCGCTCATCCTCAGGTGGGTGCCGGCAGCCGCTGTGCCCACTCGGTGTGAGAGCTGCACTGAAATGTCACATTAGCCATGAATGTTAATAAGGTGCATGTTTAATTAAGTGCCTTCCCCCCACCCTGCCCCCATCCCCTTTCCCTCATCCTAAGGAAGAGGCTGTGAACAAACGTGGCTCTTTAACTGCCAGCGCCAACTTTTGGAGTAAAATATAAAGAGCCCAAAGTTCCCCTCTAATATTAACTGTAATGAGATAAACTTAATTGAACATTTTTACGATGTCATACTCATTTCCCTTTTTAATTAGGTCCTTCTTCCATAGCTACACAAAACCATATGATTGTGAACTTCCAGGAGCGGTTCGTTACCGAGAGCACTGAAAGCCAGAATTAGCGGGAGGGTTTGGAGATGCTGAAGGGGCTCCTGGTCAGGGCTTTGAGGGAGGCAGCGATGGGATGTGGGGGCAAAATCCTGGTGCTCCTGGTGCTGGAGGGGTGGTAGGAGGAGGGGGTGACACCAGCCCCAGCCAAGCCCCTCACTGCTGGGTGCTCTCCCCTTCCCCATTGCTGCTGTCTCCCAATCAGGAATTAATTGCACTTAGCAACATAAACAACCTAATAAAATTGAAGAAAAAAATTAAAGTCAAGAGGATGAAAGATGAGCTACGGCTTTGATTTAATGGCCTGCTGGCTTGGGAGTCGTTGGGAATTCATGGCATTGGGCTGACTGAGGATGGAGAGGCTTTGTAGCCCTGGGGAAGGACCCCATGTGAGATGGGGGGGGACTGTGTCTGTGTGTCTGGCCCCTCCCTGGCACTGTGGGCACAGGGATGTCCAGAGCATCCCTCCACATGTGGTCCTGCAGCCATGCTGGGAGCCAGTGCCCTGCTGGGACCTGCTGGGGCGTGCGTGCCCTGTTAGTAGCGGTATCGAAGACCATGGTGGGCGAGCCCCATCTCCTCCCTGCCCATCCCTGCTGCAAGAAATCCAGAAATTCTGCTCATTTTGCCAAAGGATTGACTACAAAGACAGGAGATGGCGGCTGGGAAGGGAGGAAAGGCCAGTGGGGGGGTCCCAGAGCAAATGGGCACTGCTTGGGTGTCTGCTACGGACTCCTTGTGTTTGCTGGGGCTTGGCTCCCAGGTCCTTGCCATGGGAGCTGGGAGGGTGGGACGGGTGCCTCGCCGAGCGCCCGCAGGCCTGAAACTGGGGCATTGCAACGTTTGCAGCGCGGTTGCTTCACTCCCTCCGGGCTTCGAGCAGGTATTTTGTAGGGGAGAGCACTTAGTGCATTAGCAGCAGCTTCTCCGCGCGCGCAACCCGGCTGTAATTAATCATTCATACAGCTCGGGGACCCCTGGCATCGTTCGAAGGGAGTAATTACACCTCTCCCGCTCCTCTTCCTCGCCGTTGCCGCCCCGCTCCCCCAGCCTGGCGAGCGGGGAAGTTTTGACAAGGTGATCAATGAGGTCCGCAGCGGCTGCAGGGGGGGTGCGAGCCGAGGGGAGAGGGAATTAGAGCAGAAAAAGGGGCCTGGAGGAGGGAGCCCTACCTAATGGAGCAGCCGGGCTGCAGGTTGCGGCACGCCGGGGAAAAAAATGGGGAATAAAAGCTGGAATGAGGCTGTGAAGCTGCTGACCCCTCGCTGAGCATCCCGCGGAGACAGCAGCAGCTGCTCGAGCAGTAGGGGAGGTGACTGCCCTGGCTCACCCTGCCTAGGTGGGCAGGTCGGGTGGGCTCCTGGCTGGCAGTTGTGTGGGATTGCTTTGGGAAGCACGTGTTGGTTTGTGGTCCCTCTGAGAGGGAGGTTGGGACCAGTTTCAGTGTGGGGTGATGCCAGTAATGCCAGTGCTGGATTTGTTGCCAAGCCCAGAGATACTCCAGGGTCACTCTGATGCAATTTGGCTTCCTGCAGCTTCACTGCAGCTGGGGAGAGGGGGAAAAAAGGGAAAAAAAGAGCACCATTTGGGATTGAATTTGTTTCCCCAGCTGCATGAGGAGCTCTGGGCTGGGCGTGGTGGGGAACAAATGCTTGAGGGGGTTTGGGGTCCAGGGAGAGGAGCTGCCCAGGGGGTTGTGTCCAGCCCAACATGACCAGAGTTTGAAATCTCCCCTCAGCTCCAGCCCAAAACATCGCCAGGCAAAAACCCGCAGAAAAAATCCTGGTCCTTAAAAATGCAAATAACATGGGATGCTGAATGTCCTTATTTGTCTGTAATTGCAAAATTCTTAGACTCAATCAGCCAAAGATAAACTGTGTTATTTAGGAGCAATTTGAAAGCAGACAGATTGAAAACAATGGGCCAGATTCGGCTTTGGGTGGCTCAGGAATGAAGCCAGAATCTCTGCTGGATCAGCTGGGCCTGGAAGGATTTACACCCCTGGGATGGAGACCATCCAAGAGACACCCGGCATCGCTTCCAGAGGCCGGGCGCGCGGGATGCCCGCTGCCTGCACCCTGCTGCCTCCCTCGGGGAGCCTTTCCCTATGGAATTCCTGGGCATTCCCAAATTTCCTGCAAGTTGCAGCCTTAAAACGTGGAAATTACCACCAGCATCCTCCCAGCTTGCTGGTGGCTGTGGGGATGCAGCTGGGACCGGTGCCTCCTGCCCCTGCATCCCCTGTCTTTATGAATATTTAGGAAAGGGAAGGCAGGGGGACTCATGAGGGTACAAACAGCCGCTCGCACGGGCGCAGCCCTGGCTGGAAGGAGCTGAGCCGGTGGCTGGTCATTTATAAAAGACAATTTTCTTGGCTTCTATGCTGCAGATAAATCACTTCGGGGACCAGCCCCGATCATCTCTGCTCAGGCGAGCTCTGCACCAGTCTCTGTGCTGGAAGGAAGTGCCCCGAATGTCTCAGCCGTGCTCGGCTCCTGGTGGCACCGTGTCCCAGTGCTGTCAGACGGGTGACAGCTTGACGTTCGCAGTGGTCCCTTCTGCCTATAAATACACATCTTCTCCTCTCCACTCGCTGGGAGATGGAAGTTTTGACTGGTTCATTCCCTCCTGCAATTGCAATAACTCAGAGGTGGGCGGAGCCTTCCCTGGGGCCTCAAATCCAGATGGAGCTGCTGGTGTCTGAGCCCCATCACCACCTGAGCTGGGCAAGCCCCCTGCTGCCAAACTGTGACTGGGTGGCTCTCCCATCCCTGGCTGCTCATCCTTCTCTGGGTGCTCTCCCATCCCTGGGTGCACATCCTTCCTTGGGTGCTCATCCTTCTCTGCATGTTCTCCTTTCCCTGGGTGCTCACCCATCACCAGGTGTTCTCCCTCCTTTGGGTGCTCTCCCTTCCCTGGATCCTCTCCCACCCTGGGGGTGAACTCCCTGCTCCCCTTCCCTGACCAGGGTGCAGCATCCAATGTCCTATAAATTCCCAGCAATTCCTGAAGCCTTTGCCCAGCTCTGTGGACAGTGGCTCTGCCAGGGGCTCCTCCAGGGCTTTCCTGGGGGGTGGAGGAGCGAGGGAATCACAGGGTAATGCAGAACATGAAGATAATGATTTCTAGACAACCACATTTCCCTTTCTGTGCAGACCTACAAGGTTGTAAACAAGATACCCTTTAAACACATGCTTCCCGGCCATCCATCACCACATCCCGACTTTATTATGCTCTACTTTATATGTTATAAATTACATTTTAATGATAAATGACGCAATCCCGATGCAAACCGCAGCATCCTGTTGTCGCTAAAAACAATAATAGATTTGTAGAAAGTGAAAAGAGGGAAATGCATATTTATGAGGTTGGACAGTTTGGGGGGGAAAGGCAATTGTTAACTGAAATATTTGGATTTATGAATTGCTTCCTATTTTAAAAGGCCTCTGTGTCTTCTCACGCTCAAAATGTCAACTCATTACAGCTGAGCAGGGTGGGAAGCGCTCGCTGCAGCTCCCACGTTGTGTGTTGGGACTCAGACGGGGCTCAGGCTGGGGTAAAGCCCGGTCCTTAATGGGTTTTAATGGGAGGATAAACTCCAGGGGATGCTCCAGCATCCCCAGGTGATGGCAGCTGTGGGAGAGAGCTCGGATGGAAGCAGGGAGCTCCCAAAACAGGCACCAGCCGACCGGGGGCTGCAGCTGAGACTGTGGCTTGGGAAAATAACCACAACTCAGGCAATAACCCGCGTAGAGGTGGCTGCTGGGTGGGTGGAAGCATCTCTTCAGCAGCCCGAGCTGGGCAGAGGAGGGGAGAGCCCCCCACCGAGGTTAATGTAACCCTGTCAGGGTGGAACTCTTCAGTAATTAGGCTTCCACAGCCGTGCAGTGGCCCTGTCAGGCAGCCCTAACGATGGCAGTTAATTAGGGGTTGGGGCGAGCTCCCGCGCAGCGGGCAGGGTGCCCTGTGCAGGTGCTGCGAGCCCAGGGTTGTAATTTGGGAGGCTGGTTTCGAAGGGAGGCTGCGTGTCGCAGAGCGGCAGCGGCTGCTGTGCAGCGAGGAAGAGGAGGAAGAGCAGGAGGAAGCGTATTTCGGGGCAAGCAGCGGCGCACATCCTTCCTCCTGCGCCACCTTCGCTCTCTCCTTCCTCCCTTCCCGGGAACAAGCTGTGATTTCTCCATAAGCTCCCAGGGCCAACAAAGGCATCTCAGATCCCAGGGCCGCATCCTGCCCTTCCCGAGCTATTCGGGAACCAGGACGAGGCTGCATCCCCAGATTTCCAGGTTCGGCCGGAGAAAAGCCGCCCTCGTGCGCGGTGCCCGTTGGCACACGGGGCTGCCTGGCCGAGCGAGGAGCTGGCAGCTGGGGCGGGGGGACGGTGGTGCTGGGGCTGCGGCTGCTGCGGCAGGAGCGAGGATGAGGCCCCCCCCCCCAAACCCTCCGCTGCCAAGCCGGTGCTTTTGTCTGCACATCCATTACTGGAGCAGCTTTTGACTTCAGCAGAGATCGTGTCTCTGGCCTTCAGCAAATGGCTTTTTCAAGGTGAACATCAGCTTTCTGCCAGAGCCAAAGCTTTTGGGAGCTTTTAAAAAAGCATCTTTTATTCGGCGGCAGCAGCTGGAGTCCGTAAGTGAGATCAGGGCCCCGTGGTGAGAACCCCTCAGCTCCTGCCTGGAGAAACTCCCAGGCAAGACCAGGAGGCAAAGGGGAAAACAGCACATGGAGAAAATATGAGGAGGGAGGCAGAAGGAATAGAGGGTCCTGAGGGGATGTGGGGCCGTAGCCATGGGGCTGTCCCACCCTGAGTGTGGGGCTGCGTGGGGAGGAGAAAGTGCACAGAAAGGAGAAAATCTGTCGTCAGTGATGCTGGTGACATCAGTGCCACTTCCTCAGTCCCCTCTGGGTGACGGACCCATCCCATTCCCCATCTCCACTGGGCACAGAGCTCCAGGCACCAAACCGACTACCCCCGGGTGCAGCAGAGGGTTGTGTGGCAGTGCTCAGAGGGCTCACAGGAGAGCACCTGAATAATTTATGCGTGAGCACCCGCTCAGCCCATGCACAAACACCCAATTAAATTTTGCATGGCCACCCAATCAGTCCATGCATGGGTGCCCAAGCACCCACCCCGAGCCCCTCGTTAGCAGCTGCCTGGGTGCTGGCATGGGCACACCCACAGGGTCCTGGCAGCTGGGGCTGGATCCAGGAGGATGGATCCTGCCCTGGGAGCTTCATTAGAGGAATTGCTGCAGAATCCCAGGCCCTCTCTGGCTGTTTTGTGAAGCTGTCAAGGAAGAAAGGCAGCTCCTGGCAGGGCTTGGGAAGAGGGTCGTTAAAGAGCTGCAGCTCATGGGCATTGGGGTGGCCAGGAGCTGAGCACAAAGTGGGGAGAGGCTGTTCTCTGGGTCCCAGGGACGAACAAAGACAATGAGCTAAAAATTCAGGACGATAACTGCCTTTGAGCTGGAAGCCTGTGATGGGAGCTGGAATCCAGCATGAACAAAACCCTCCTGGCCCCTGTGGCACAAGGAGGAGTCTCCACCGGTGTCACCGCTGCTGCAGAGCCCCAAGCAAAGCAGCTGGCAAGGAGCAAATGGGCCCCAAGTCGTGCATCAAGCCTGGCTATGCCAGCAGCAAATCGTTGCCTGCAGGCAGGCAAAAGCCCCAGATGTGGCTGGCGATCCTCTGCAATCACTGCAGCATGAGGTCTTGCTCCCATCATTTTGTTCCTTCACCAGCTGCTGGGGACAGGAGACACCTGGGGACATGTTGAGCTGGGGATGAGCACTTCTCCATCCCCTCCCCACCTGCCAGTGTGGCTCAGCCCCGGCACAGCCTCTCTTTCCCCAGCAGCTGGGGAAGCGGAAGGTGAGAGTGAGTGAGCGTGAGGAGCTCGACACTGCCTTTTCATCCTCCCCGCCGCCCCCTCTGCCGTCGGGGCGAGGGAAGCGTGTTCCCGTCTATTTTTGGGGTGGCCCTCCATGGCAGGGGCAGCTGCAGGGAATGGGTCCATCAGCCACTTGGGTGCCATCTCCTGGGTGCCACCAGCCCCTAGAACCCACTCAGCTGAAGGTTTTGAGGGCAGGGATGGGAGAAGTGATGCTGGGGCTGTGGGACGGGGCCAGTGGCACTGGGAGGACTTGGAGTGGTGGGCTTAGCATCCTGGGGCGAGGCGAGCTGGACCAAGCTGGGGGCAGGCATGTGCCGAGCCTCTCCCGAGCTGGCTCCGGCGGCTGAACTGGCAGCACCTGCCCAGCTATATTTAGGAGGAATGTAGGGCAGGCTGGAGCATCCCAGGCGATCGCCTTCCCGCAACCACGCTCGCATGGACCGCAGCGTGTGAGGGCTGGAGCTGCCCGCGGGCTCTGGCAGGCAGAGGGGGGATGGAGGGGGCTGCCTTGTCCCCCGAGCAGATGGGGGCTGCTGCCCAGGCGCGCAACTGCGGGCACATTCCAGCTCTGGCCAGCAGACAAAACCCTCCGGAGGCTTTTTGCTGTGGTCAAGAGCTCGTGGCAGCGGGGCTCTGGTGCACCCGCAGCACATGAGCTCTAGGTCTGGGGCAGGGGAGCGATGGAGGGGTGCAGGGTGCTCCTCATCCCGCTGCCCCCCACTCCTACTTTTATCTGGCCACCGTGTTGCTGGCAGCGTGCCGTGAGTGCGGTCACACTGAGCTCCTCTCAATAGAGGCCTTTGTTCTGCTGCACGGGGGATGTTTAATTCCTATTATTTCCATTAGCATAAAAGTACAAAGAAAGGTGAAGAGAGAAAAAATCACTCCTGGCCCCTAATTCTGTAAGGTCTCTGCGGCACGGCAAGCGGAGCTGATGGTGGGAGGGAGCTGCCCTGCTGTTGGGTGGGATTTGGCACCCAGGAGGGTGCTGGGGAGGAAGGAGACCACCACAGCTGGGGGTGCTGTGGGTATTGCTGCCTGCTGGGCATCTCCCACCCTGCTGGCATCGGTCTTACGCACTTGATGTGGACACGGTGCCCTTTACTGGGAGCCCCTGACTGCTCTCCAGCAGCCCGCAGACCCCTGGGAAGCTCCTTGTGACCAGCCTCGGCTGCATCTCAGTGCTCACCCCCGGGCTCTTCCAGCAGCGTGTGCTTTCAGCGGCTGGGCTCGTGTGGGAAGGGCTAACGCTGCCTTTGCTGCAGGACAGCCCCAGAACCTCGCTGGGCTCTTCATTCCCATTATTTTCCATGTGTTTCGGGTGGAGCGAAGCCAGCATCCCCCTCTGCTCCATCCTGGCTGCGGCACATCGTCCGGCTGTCACCGCTCCCCGCAGTGGCAGCCCGGCAGTGACTGTCCCCGACTCTCCGCTCCCCTGCTCCCAGCACATCTTCCTTCTCCATGTCTGTCAGTCCTTCCTCGCTGGCTGGCCAGCCCAGCCCGGCAGCTCGGCCATCACCTCCTCCTCCCACTGCTCTACGATGGCCATGGTCTGGCTTCACCCCTCCAGGGTCCCCGCTGCCCCTGTGCCCCTGGGCAGATTCCCAGGAGGCTGGTGGGAAACAGGAGCGGCTGAAGGACCTGATGGTTCCCCAGGAGGTGTGTGAGTGGGGAGAGGACACACGCAGCTGGGGCCAATGCTCTGCCAGGGGCTCAGCACCACGCACGGCAGTTTTGGGGATACATTTGTGCCTGCTGCGCCCGAGGCCACCACAGGGCTGTTGGCGGGGACATGTTCAGGTGTGTGGGGGGTGCCACCAGAGCCAGTGGACACATGCCACCCTGCAGAGCCGGGGAGAGGAGAGCTGCTGAAATGGCCCCAGGCTGCTGCTGGGAAGTGTCGGGAGCTGAGATGGGTTTTGGACGGGGGCCTTTTGCTGGGGCTTCTGGATGCTGGAAACAGCTTTGTGCTGCTGGCCCGGTCCTTAAATTCCAGGGAGGGATTTCATCCCTCCTGCCAGTCTCCACCTCTGCAGGACCCGACTGCTGCCGAGTGGCCGATGCAGATGCTGCCGATTGGGGCATTAAATTTAAAGAGCTGATTAAGTGCAATGAAAACCGTGTCAGCTCATTGTCAGCGAGGAGAATGCATCAGGGCTGCGGATTAGGGGCTGAGTGACGGCTGGGGATTGCGGGCAGACAGCCGATCAATCAGCTGCCAAGCCGGCCGAGTGGGAACCTTCCCTGGGCCCCGCACGCTGGCTGGGGGGAGAGGCAGCCCTGGGGGCTTTGTGATCTCCTTCCCTGGGTGCTCATCTCAGCATCACCCTTCTGCTGTATCTGAAGTTGGTGCTTCAGCTCAATCCACTGGAAAAGCTCCAGGCGTGCCCGGCTCTGAGCAATGACGTTTCTCCACCTCAAGCGAAGGAGATGGGGGGGGTTGCATTCGGTTGCAAAACATGGAGGTGTCAGCCCACGCTGAGCTCTCCCTCCAAAACAGGGGCTGGGGCCAGACCCGCAGCGCCTGTGGCTGCTCTTGCCGGCTGCAGCAGCTCCTTCGCCGCCGGCTGCTGCCAGTTTATCACCGCTTCACACCCTCCCTTCCCGTCCCGCACGGAAACCTGGACTCCTCACACGTCTGCAAGGCGGGAGCAGCCACGCTGGGGCTGCGTGGGGAGAGGTGGGGGGGCGGTGTGGGGCTTCGAACCCCCCCTCCCAGCCCTTCTCTGGATCCCACATGGAGCTGCTGTGGGAGCTGTAGGTCCTGCACTGCTTCAGGCACCCTTTTTCGTGCTTCATTTCCCCACCTGGAAAGTAGGAAGGCGAGCCAGAGGCTGCGGTGCCGGCTCAGCCCGTAGGGCCCATCACAGTGGACTCGTGGCTCAGTTCCGTGTGGCCGGAGCAGCTTGGGGACCAGCAGCACTGGGGCTGGCCTGGTATAAATAAATGTAAAGCGATCATCTGTTCTTCAGGGGGCATCCAGCCTTTCCTCTCTTTCCCTTGGTTAATTAATTTAATGGTTTTATGATTGCAAAGAGATTAGCTGGGAGATATATAATCTATATATAGAGGTATAGAGGGGACTATAGATAGCGCATAAAAGTGAGAACAACCCCCACTCCCCTTGAATTGGGAACTCTGGAAGCGAAGGGGAGGCCTCTCTGGAGGACGTTGATGGAGTGCCTGGATCCGACTCGCTGCAAATCACCAGAGACGCTCGCTGGGATTTAGTGGAGCTGGTGTGTGCTGGGAGGTGAGCGAGGGGAGGGTGGGAAGCCCGGAGCGCTGAGCTGGGCTTGCAAATGGCCGTAACTGGGAATGGATGAGGCAGAGGGATGGGAGAGCAGCGTGCCCTGCCCTCAGGGGAGCAGGGCTGGAGGGTCCCTGCCCTGGAACCCACAGCAGCCCTCTGCCTCGGGGTCCCTGGGGTCCCCTGGGGGTCCCAGCAGGTCTGGCCAAGCAGAGCAGGATGCTGCAGAGAGCTGTGGTGTGCTGGGAGAGATGGAGATTCTCCTGGCTCCACCTCACCTGGGCTTTGGCAGCTCTGGTGCCATCCCCACGATGTCCCCATGTCACACAGTCTGGCCCCGCTGCTCCCTGCTGGTCTGCTCCCCCCCTGCTCCCCTCTGGTCCCTCTCCAAGGGCACTACAGGGCCAGGACTTGGGTGGGGACATGGGCAGATGCCCCATAAAGGGACTTTTGGCGCATTTTCATGCTTGGGAGGCTTAGCCAGGACTAGTGATGGCCCTGGGGTGGGGCTGAGCCCCTTGGCAAGATCTGAGCTCCAGCTCTTTGCTTTCTCCCCCTTTGCTTCCAGCTCAGCCTGGTGCCACCGTGCCTGGCAGCACTGTGACAAGCCCTGTCCTTCTGTCCCTGTCCCTCTGCCTGACTGTCACTGCTCCCTGGCAGCTCCCTTTGTGCAGGGAGCAAAGTAGGTCCCCGAGCGAACACGGGATCGGCAGCTGTGACAGAAGGAAAGTCCTGGAGCATCTCTGTTGCCTTTCCACGCTGCTGGAGGGTGAGGTGGGAGCTGAGCACCCAGCTTGTGCCATGCACCGTGGGGAGGAGCACAAGGGCTGATGCTGGAGCTGAGGGTGATGCTCCTGCACTTGCTGCTTGGAAGTAACGTTTAGTCCCCTTGGTGCTTCTCATCATCTCACCCTGGTGATGGTCCTTGTCCAGGAGCGGGACTGGGGGGCCATGGAGACCTTGACCCTGTGGCACCCATGAGCCCGTGGCTTTCTCCATGCTGGGACCCGAGAATTTGCAGCTGTGGGATTGAGGGTGATGGGGGCTATACTGGAATGGACAGAAGGTCCCAGCACCAGCCCAGCTCAGCGATGGTGCCCAGGGCTGGCTGTGGGGGTCCGTGCCAGCGCGGGGGACAGCGCCAGAGCAATCGGCGTGCACGGTGTTGAGCTCAATGCCACTATCACGTTGGTATCTCTGGAGGCAGCGAGCTGCAGATTGACTTTGACAAACACGGCCCAGAAGCTGCGTCTTGGCGGATGCAAATTATTCAGCAGCTCCTGGGAAAAAAACGCTCCCTGACAAGCACGCCGGGGGGGGGTGGTGTATGGGCTGTAACACCCTGTCACATCCCCTGCCAGCAACAGCTGTGCTGGGTCCCATCCCTGCCACCGCCACCACCACCCTCCCAGCAAGCAGCGGGGGGGAGCAGGGTGTTGGGGGCCGTGGTCCCCAGGGGCAGGTGGGTGTGATGCTGGGGAGGTGACATGGGGGGGTTGACCAAGGGATGGAGCCCCTGCCAGCCATCAGAGCTGGCAGCAGACCCCCGGGGCCATGTGAGCACCGAGGAGAGTGTGTGTATGCATGCACACCTCCAGCCACGCACGGGGAGAAGCCTAAAGTGTCCCAGTTCATCCCAGTTCATCCCAAGACTGCGTCTTGCTCCACAGGGCTGGCTTGAGTGTGAGATTAAGCACCAAGAGCAGCTCGGAGCTGTGTGCTGGGGCTGTTTTGAAATTGGCCTGGAGCTGATAATCGAGATGAAGATCTGGAAGATGTCTCCTGGGGTCATTTTACAGATCTGATTTGCCAGGCGCCGGGCAGGTAGATCTTGCAGAAAAGCTTGTTGTCGGCTGAGATTCAATTCACGCTCAGAAAATAAGCAGCAGCGAAGCTGTTCCTGGCTCTGAGCCTGGAGCAGGCCTGTCCCCAGGGCTGTCCCCACGTGGGTCACTTCTAGGATTGGATGCCACAGCCTCGGCCGGGTTGAGCTGGACCTGAACAGGCACCGTTTGCATTAAGAAATGGGATTTTGTGCCTCTCCCCTCGTTGCAGAGGTGTCTGTGCCCGGCTGGCTGCACGTGCCTGAGCAAGCCCAGCCATGGGGACACACTGTGGAAGCTCTGGTGTGGCTGGGGGACCTGGCTTGAAGCAACCCATGGAGGTTTTGAGACCATCTTTGTCCCCGGCCCCATGTAGACACATTTTGCTTCACTCCCAGGTCCTAGAAAATCCAAAGCCCTCCTGAACTCCAAGGATCAAGCGGGCGAGTACTTAAAAGGAGGATGGGAAACAAATGACAAGGGGAGAAGATGTTTCAAGCCAATCCCTTCTGGAGGTGGCATTTAAGCAGATGGAGGAGTGGAGCCGGTGCTGTCTGAGAAGGATGTGATGGAAATGTGAATAGAGAGGATGCTCTGGCTGCCTCGTGGGAGCCGGTGCCTTCTGAGATCTTAATAAAACAGCAGCCTGCAGCCACTGACCCACAAGCAGCTCCTTGAATAAATGCTGCCAACACTTTGGAGATGGCAGGAGCCACTTTCAAGGCTCATTAGGACAGTGGCCACGAGCTGGAGTCTTGTGGGGCTCCCTTTGCTTCCCAGGAGGTAGATGGGAGCTGGGCAGTGCTGGGGCTGCATCACTCACCCAGCCCCTTGAAAAGGCTTTTGCTCGCTGCCAACTGGCACAGGCACAGGCAGCATTCAGGTGACACCAGCCCCGGGCCAGCCCCGCTGCTGCGTCTCGCTGGGACAGCTGGGATGGCTCTCGTGGCTGGACCACGCAGAGGCGAGGCTCCCGTGCTGAGCCCTCCCAACACCAAGCCGTAGTTTGATTCCTGGGGGTTTAGCATTAATATTTATCTATCAGCAGCTTGTAATTAGGCCTTTCGATGATGCTCCTGTACTGGGTCGAAGTAGATAAATGCAGATGATCTGCGAGCGGAGCGCCAGGCTTTGCTCGGGGATGTGCTTCGTGTCTCGATCAATAGCGGGGCTTGGTTAAAATTTTCCACGATGCTTTTCCATGTGCTGCCGCTCCCGCTCTTCTGCCTCCAACACCTCCTCGGGAGGGGGGACACAGAGTGGGAGCCAGGACTTGGAGGGGAAATTCCCCTCTAGGTGTTTCCCCACTTTTCCGGGGCTTGCTGTCCTTGGAGATGGGGATGAGCCGGGCGGGAGGCAGCTGGTGCCGTGGCGCAGGGACACGGGGGCTGGCAGGATGGTCCCCACCAACGCCAGCTGAGGAGAGATGTCTCCATCTCTCCATCCCTGGGGTACCCACAGACTCCCCGCTAGCAGGGGGTCCCAAGGCACATCACACCACGGCCGTGCCCGCACGTGGTGTCTGCAGGATGCCATCCTCCATCGCTCAGCACGGCTGGCTGGGGCTGGATGCGGCCGGGGCACCGTTCGGGAGGCGCGTGGCACCGCGGGCAGCATCCCAGGCCCTGTGCAGCTGCTGCCGTGGCAGGAGCCATTCGGGTTCCTCTCGGCTCTCTCTCCGTGCTGCTTCCCATCTGCTGTATTATTTCAGCATTTAATTATTTACCGCGGGCTGTGTGGGCAGCTGTACAGAGGCAGTTATTGCTTAATTGAGCTACTTGACTCCAGTGCTGCCAAAATAATAACACGCGTGAAAAGAAGATACCCCCTTGATGAGCAGCCCGGGGCGTGGGCAGACCTGCCCATGGTGGTGAGGGGCAGCACCCACCATGGGGGGGCCAAGCTGGGCTTCCAGGGGAGATTTGGGCTGTTCAGCACCCGCTGCCCATGCATGTAGCCCAACTCATCCCGAGGACTGCAAAACCCAGCCCGAAGGGTGAGGGATGTCCCGAGGAAGCGAGCGCTTGGTGGCTGGGGAGTCACTGAGATGCAGGGGGTGGCTGAGCGCGGATGCTCTTGCCTGTGGCAGAGCCACGCCAAGGAGCTGCCAAAACCCATCTGCTGAGCAGCCTGTGCCCAGGGCTGACACCTCCCCGGGCAGCGAGCTCTCCCCGACTTAGACCGGTGCAGAGCTCAAGGGCTTCCCCTCCAGCTGAGGCTGGAAACCAGAGTGTTGCAGTGTTTTCCCACTTCCCAGAGGGAATCCAACCCCAGAGCTCTCCCTGCTCTTTCTGCCACTAATTCCCTGTGACCTCCCCATCTGTCACCAGGCTTGGCATCCCCGGGACTGCTGTGTGGGACCCCCCGCCCCTCTGGCTGGTGGTGAAGAGGCTCCATCCATCCCCGTTTCCAGAGAACGCGGAGCTCTGTGGATGAAAGCTCGGGGTAATTGATATTATTATTGAATCCAGCAGGACGCAGATTGTCACAGAGCAAACATCTGCCCGCTGCTCCTCAGGGAGCCAGGGGAGAGGAGAGGGAGAGGGAGAAGGGGCTGCTGCTGCAGCTCAGTCTTCCCCCATAACGGGACTGGTGATGGTGGGAGGGAGGGTGAGGGAAGGGAGACCCGAGGAGGTGTGTGTCCGGGTGTGCACACGTGTGTCCATCTGTGCGTGTGGAGCCCAGGGACCCCCTGCACCTCTGAGGGGTGTGACTTTGTGATGGGGCGAAGCTTTGGGCCCCTCACTCCAAGAAGGATGTTGAGGTGCTGGAGCGTGGCCAGAGAAGGGTGCCCCAGGGGCTGGGACAGCACAAGGGGTGATGCTGGCACAGGGCAGTGCCATTCCCATGGGAATCTGGGGCCATGCTCTGCAGGGACACAACCCATAGCGAGCCTGGCTCCATCCTGCCCCAGGCAGCACCTTTCCCTGTTGCAGGGCCAGTCTCTTCTCTGGCTGCAGCGGGGATGGGAGAGACATTTCTATGAACATACAGGGGGTGAAGAGAGGAACAACAAAGGTCCCAGGCTTGTGATGCTGCAGCAGGGTGCTGGGTGGGTCCTTTGTGAGTCCTCAACCCCTCAGTGTTTCAGGGCTGAGCTGAGGATTGGTCAAGGACAGAACCACACTGTTGGGGACACCACAGAGCACTGAGGGGTCTGTGGGTCCCTAATTAGCATCCCTAATGAGGGTAATGAGCAGCTACAGAGCTGGGTGGGTGGGTAGGTTTCCTCCCCACCCATGAGCCAGCTGCTCTGCATGAAAAGGAGGATGGTGGAGGAGGCTCCAGCTCCATTTGAAGATGGTTGAGGAGGTTGGAGTAGCCAGGTTCTTGTGTTGTTGCCTTGTTGTGCTGTGTATGGCTGAGCTGGGTCACTGACATCTGGGGACTACGCCTGCCGGGGCACAGACGGAGCCTGGGGAAGCTGAGGCAGGTGAGTGGTGCGTACCGGCAGTCAGGCTACAGCCCTTGTGTGGTGGGGGTGGGCTTGAGGTCATCCCTGAGCCTCCATGGGGTCACTGAGCCCGGCTGTGCCACCTTAGGGTGTCTCCAGAGCCACCCTTGAGAGAGATGAGGCCAAGTGTGTTTGGCACCAGTTGGGAAGCAGTTGTGTGTGGAGTAATAAATTAATTAAACCTATCAAATAAACCAGCACAACAGCCCCAGTGGGATCCCTGCTAATGCATTCGCTGGTTGCATTTAGGTATTAATACCCTGACAGGAGGGCTTTAATTATCAGCCTTTAAGCCCAGTTTTCTCCTCCATGCCTGAGTACCTCCCGGCACGGGTCCCCACGTCCCCTGGGAGCCGGCTGTCAGCTCTCGTTGCTCTCCGAGAGCATCCCTGCTCCCCACCCAGCACCCACCGCTTCATCCCAGCCTGCCTCCCGCAGTCATCCTCCTGCTGCAGCTCCACTGGGACCCTGGCAAGTGAGGATCAAACCGAATTAGTGTGAAGCTCTTGCATAAAGATCCAGCAAAGCAAAGCGATTCCCGGCTGAGCCGATCGCGCTGCCGTAACCCACGCTGCCGGAGAGCTGGGGGCGGCCGGGGGAAAAGGGCTGGAGTGTTTGTGGGTTTTGATAAATTGTTGATAATCTTGGCTGCTGGAGGAGTTTGTAGAGTCTCTTTTTCATTCAGAAAAAGAAGGAAACTCAAATCTGTGAGTTTAAGCAGCCCCAGTTGTCTCGGTGTGAAGCTCAGGGAGGTTTTTGCTGGGCTTGTGATGCGAATGGCATCGCCGTGCTCCCGGCGGTGCTGGCATCGAGGTGAAGCGTGGCTTGACTCTGCTGGGCCTCCCTCCTGCCCAGGGCACGAACACGTGGCCAGTCCCCAGCCAGAGCCAGTGTCTGGAACCACCCTCTTGTGCCCCTGCCCATCCCTGGGCTCTAACCCATCCCTTGTAGATGGGGAAGATGAGATTTCCCAGGCAGGAGGCTGAAGGAGAACATCTCTCCCTACTCAGCCCTGAGCTTCCTCTTGCCCACGTGATCCCAGCACCTTCCCCCGGGGAGCACCCGCTGGTGCTGCCATCCCAGTACGATATGCGGCGCCTGGCCGGCCCTGGAGCTTTGCTTCCCCTCAGGGTGGGATCCAGTGGCAGGACAAGCACAATTTCCCTGGTTATTACAGGCTTAATAACCCAGTCATTACGAGTTTAGAAATTAAAAGGGGAAAATAAGTGAGTGCTGTGCTCAACACGCTGAGTGCACAGGGAGAGATGCAGGGGGGGTTTAGTGAAGTTTTAGCTGGGGAAAAACCTCCTCCTTGGAAGGGAAGGAGCAGAGGGTGGTGGAGCAGCTCCGGTGTTGTTTTGGTGCTGGGGTTTTCCAGCTGGTGAGGGTGCTGGTGGCCAGGACCTGCTGGTCTCCAAAGCTGGCAGGAGCAGCAGCCCCGGTTGGCGAGGAGGGAGGGGGCGTTTGTTTCTCTGCCAGAACACTCTCATTGCTCCCGCACGCCGCTGCCTTGCGCAGCTAATTGTCTTTTAATTGTAATGTAGCTGTAGTCGGTTGTGGTTTAATTAGCAGCATACCTTCTCCGTGGAGCTGCTCGCCGGAGCCCAGGGCTCGGTGCTGAGGGCGGGGAGGATCGCAGGGCATCCTGCGGTGGGTGGAGGAGGTGGGGGGGGAATCCTCGGGTTCGGATGCTCATGCGAGGAGGGATTGGTGCCCTTTGGGATGGGTACGCTGCTGATGGGAGGTGTAAGGAGCGCTTGGGGAAAGCACGGGGATGGTGCTGGAATGAGCAGGGGGAGGAGAGGGTCCCCTGCTCCCAGGATGCTGGGTGAGACCCTGGCTGCACCAGAGGGGTTCGGTGCTGGGGGAGATGGGTGTGAGCGTGCAGCGCTGTGCTGCAGCACGTGGATGCCGTCCCCAGACGGGCGATGGGAGCGGGGAAGGCGCTGCAGCAGATCAGTTTACCGCGCTGATGGGCTCCGCGGGCTGCCTCGCGGCTCTTAATTTATTGGGTTGTTATTTTGAATATACTTTAAAGCGCAGTGCTAGGCAGCGAGCGGCTCTCTGAAGAGCCCATCTCGGGACTTTCTCTCCATTTCCCATCAATGAATCGGACAGAACAAATCTGCCCTGTTTATAAATCAGGCTCCGATCCCTCCCGCTGCCTCCTGCGGTTCCCCCTCGCTGCCGGCGACGCGGCGCTGGGCTCTTTCTGATGCTGGCAATAACGAGTCAGGCACCGGGGCTTTGCTGGCATCTTGCTTGATGATGCACAAAGAGGAGTGAGCACGTCTCGTTCGTCAGCGGCCGTGGGTGCTGCTGGCTGCTAAGGATGGGATTTTTCGTATCTGTGGAATTAAGGGAGGGAGGGAGGTCGGGAGTGATGCAAGGGCTGGGAGATGCTGTCGCACCAGGCAGTGTGACGGCTCTTCCCCGGCATGGCTGCCTGCCAGGCCCTGAGCTGTAGGGTTGGTGATGTCTGTGGTGAGTGGCTCCGTGCCTTGGGAAAGCTGAAATCCTCTGAAGCTAGAGGGGAGCAATCCTGGCTGGCACCTGGCAGTGTTTCCCCTGGGATGTTCCAACCTTGACTTTGCTCCTTGTGGGAAAGGACCAGGGATGTCCAATGGTGTCGGAGAGATCAACCCAAACTGCTCCTTACCTCAAAGCCACACTCTCCTCCCTTCTCCTCTCCAGGTTTCTCCCTGGACAGCAAGAACCTGGACTGGTGAGGCCTTTCTCCATTATTGGAATGTTTTCGTGGCTGCTGCTTTGGCAGGTGCCAGGCTGGTCCTGCCTGCCCTGACACCCCCCCACAGCTTCAGATCACCCATCAGAGATCTCGATACTCAAACCTTGGTGGTTCCACCAGAGGTGGCAGGAGCAGGTCCGGCTGAAGGATGTTTGGTTCACGCCAGAGGGTCTATCCCTGCAGAGCATCTGCCCGAAAAATAGTTGTCAGGGCTGCTCTGTGTGTGTCTGTAACTTCCCACCAATAAACTTCTGCCACAATTACCCCATTTTTTATTTTTATGGCCTTGGACGCTTCAGGAGATATTGGATCCATATCGAAGCAAAAGAGGACGTGAAAAAAGCTACTAAAAGCAGAGAGGAGATCAGTCAAGCCGTCGGGTGAAATACGCTATTTTGATTAAGCATTCAGCAGGTAACTCAACCATAATTTATGGCACTTAAACGGCTGCACGCTGAGTTTCGCTCAGTGCCGAGAGTCGACTCCTTCCAGTAGAGATGGTTTGGTGTTACCCACAGCTCATCGGGGCTGATGGAGAATGGGGACAGCCCTGGGAACCCCCAGAGACCCTCACAGGGTATTGCACTCCGAGACTGTGATTCTAGGAGGCTGAGATCGATAAGGAGCGAGGCTGTGCTCAGACGGGAGGTGGTGCTTTACCTGTGCAGCTGCCAATTGTTGAAGAGCAAGTGAGGCAACAAAGGAGATGCTTTCCAGGAGCTGGGATTTAATTACTGGAGTAAAGGAAGCTGGGGGGGAAAGGCTCACACCCCTCTGAGCAAGCCTGGCTGCAAAGGCCCTGGGTTTCGTGGTACCCAGGGATGAGCTGTGCGTGGTTTGGCGGGTTTAGGACTGATGTTCAAGCCCCAGCTTGCCCTGCTGCCCCTTCCCCTGGCATCTGCACAGCTCTGCACCCACCATGCCAAGAGGGTATTTATCGTGGGGATGCTTTATAGCCCTCGTCCAGTGCTCGCTTTGCGGTCCCCATCCTCCTGCTGCCCCCGGGTGATGTGCGGGTGATGGCAGGCGGTGGCGCTGGGGGTTTATGATGTGTATTAAAAAAAAAAAAGTCAATAGGAAAGGTCTGGGAGGGATGACAGGGCCCATCCATCACAGGAGAGGAGCTGCTGTCGTGGTCAAGGCTTATCCCAGCGAGAGGCCTGTGGAGCTGGCCAGTGGCTCTGGCTGCTAAGCCCCTTGATGGGTCGTGACAGTGTTGTGAGGGGGCTTCTGTCTTTGCTTGCCCCGCTCCTTTGGGCATCACCTGGCAGAGGGGGTGGCAGCAGGGCTCTGGGGGAAGGGACAGGGATTTCTGGGCAGGGCTCATCAGCATAACCGGGAGATGCAGGAGCAGAGGATCCAGTGGTGGTGGCTGGGAATTGATGGTGAGGTCAAAAAGGGTGCTGCACCCAACTACAACACTCCTGCCACTGCTCTGAAATCTCTGCAGCCAGAGCAGCGCAGAGCCCATGGGGCTGTGCCAGAGTGTGTGGGTGCTGCTTGGGCATCGGAGGATGGAGGTCGGTGCTCTGCATCCCATGGGTGTGACGGAGGGACAGCTTCTGGCCAGCCCTGAGGCTCCCACATTCTCTGTGCTGATGGTGGGGGGCTGCTGGGCTGGCTCCCAGGAGCCTGGGGAGGAAGAGTGAGTGTTTTCATGAATTACTCGGCAGAAATGAGGCATTGCAGGACCTCGGGGACCTGGATGCTGACAGGAATGTCCCAGGAACTGGGGCATTTGGGCAAAACTTGGTGGCACTGATCTCCATGTGCTTTTGGAGGGTGACCTGGCTCCGTTTGTCGATGCAGCATCGCTGGCTGCCAGACCCCATGTTACGGCGAGGTGGGGAAGGTGACTGGAGACAATCAGACAGTCTGGGACAGACTGGCAGCCTGGCACCTCCAGCTTGGCCCAAATTGCCCCCTGGGGAGCGAGGGCCACTTTGAAGGTGGCTTTGTAGAGCAGGTGGGGAGAGGGGAGGTCACAGGTATCCCTGCGTGCTCTGTAGGCGGGTGCCTGTCGCTTAACTTCAGTTAATGAGCACTTACAGCGTTATGTAAATTTGCTCTTCACTCATACCCTGAGGAATCAAATAAGAGCAGGTGCCTTTATATTTTTTTTCCCCCCGCTTTCTCTTTTAATCTCGCCACAGATCATCTTTTCTTTTTCCTTTCATTTAGCAGCAAAGCAGCTGGGAGATCACACCGAATGCTGGATTCAAACTGGGGCACGTGGATTGCAGAGAGGGGCAGTACCCGGGTACTGGTAGCATGGGGGGGTGAGCGCCAGTGCAGTGGCAGAGCCAGTGAGAGCCCCCCACCCAGCCTCCTCCTCAGTCACGGTGTTTTACACCCCTCCTTCCCCCCAAAGAAACCCCTTTTACATCCCTCTGCGAAGTGAGAACTCTGCGGTGGTCAGGATGGGGGCATGAGCCTCCTAAAGAGCTGCAAGGGGGTTTGTGGAGCTGTGGCGTTAGGTGCAGCACGCTGGCAGAAAAGCCACGTTGAGAAGCTCCAGCATGAAACGTGCAGCCCTGATGCCACTGCTGATGGGCTCTGCCACGCGGCGTTGCCTGGGCAGGCACCAACAGGCAGGAGGCATCGGATCGGTCTGAGTGAATATGTGTTGGTTCAACCCATCAGTAAACGGTGTCAGAAAAGGCACTTGGCTTTGTACGCATCCATCACCTGGAAGTACTTTTTAGCTCCTTTCCTTAGTAATTATTCTTGGTATGAGAAAGCAGCTCTAAGACCTGGGAGGAAATGTGTCAGTCATATAATGATTTTCTTGATATTTTTCCCCCCTTCAAATGAAAGTTGGCTAATGGTTCGTTTCAAAAAAAATAATTGCCACTGATTTCTCCAAATTGCAGAAAATGTATTAATGACACTTTTCAAGACAGAAATAACACAATTTGCATCTAAATGCGCCTAATCTTTGCAAACTCCACTTGGTATTTTCTTGTAGACACATAAAATACTGAGCGTTTCAGCACATTGTGAGTGCCGTGGCTCCGGAGGAGCGGTGGCAGCAGCAGGTGCCTCGCAGCCGGGGATGGTGGCAGGGGCCGGGGATGGTGGCAGGGGCCGGGGTGTGGCACAGCCAACTCTGGTGCAGGTGGTGATGTTTGAGATGTGCCACACTTGCTGCTTGTGGCCAGGAAGGCTGCCAGCATCCTGGCTGTGTCAGCACTGGTGTGGCCAGCAGGACCAGGGCGGGGGTTGCCTCCCCGGAGTGGGCACTGGGGAGGCTGTCCCTCAAATCCTGGGGTCAGCTTTGGGCTCCTCACTCCCAGCAGGACATGGAGGGGCTGGAGCGTGGCCAGAGAAGG
>JANIJG010015400.1:0-10664 GCA_024611175.1 Megaceryle torquata | reverse complement strand
CCATCCTCTTGCCCCACCCCTAAAGGGGCCCTTTGTCTCTTGCTCAGCATTGCTCAGCTCCCCTCTCAGGCTGCTCTGCTCCAGATGAACAGCCCCCAGGCCCCTCAGCATCTTCACTGCCTCCCCTGGCCTCTCTCCAGTAGTTCCTTGTCTCTCTTGAACTGGGAAGCCCAGAACTGGCCGCAATATTCCAGAGGTGGCTTCACTAGGGCAGAGGGGGAGGAGAACCTCCCTTGACCTGCTGCCCACAATCCTAATGCACTCCAGAAAACCACCGGCCTTCCTGGCCACAAGGGCATGCTGCTAGTCATGGTGAACTTGAGCACCAGAACGCCCAGGTCCTTCTCTGTAGAACTGACAGGTTTGGGTTTTGGTTTTTTTTTTGTATCTTCTGTCTGGGTCTGAACATCGTGGGGATTCTGGCCCCTGAGGTGCCGGGGATCCCAGGGACCTGGCACAGCCCCACCTCACTCCCTCGATGATCCCTGAGCTGCATCTCACTCTCTGCTCCACAAGGAACAGCAGCAAAAGACTCTCCACAGCAATCCCAGTTCATGGCTTAGTTTGGAACCAGTGTGTGCTGCTGTATCTGAAGCAGCACCCTGGGCACCATGGGTCACATGCTGTCCCCTGCGGATGCTGCTGATGCTTGGCTGCGGCGTTGTGAGGTGGAGGGTGAGGGCTGGTTCCAGGCACTGCCCTGCAAAATCCCTGAGGTCTGCAATGCAAAGCACAACTGCAAGTCCTCTCTAGAGCACAGAGAGCGCTTAAATCTGGTTTCTCAACCTCCTCCCTGACCTGTCCACTTCTTGGCCACAGCAGAATTGTCCCCATAGAGTCAAGAACAGATCCTCTCTGCTTTTGCCTCAGTCCTGCACCTCTGATCTTGAAAATAAAGGCACAAATCAAAGTGCTTTGCTCAGCAAAGAGAAATCCCCACGCTCACCCTCGCTCCTGAGCAAGGTGCTGAGCCAGGGGGGCTTCAGGCCATGGGACTGGAAACCATGGACTGTAGGACTGTGATGGAGGAAAAAAGGCAGGACCAGGCTATGCACCTGAGGGCACTCACAGAGGAAACGCTGTCTCCACAGTGTCCCTGTCCTTGTGAGGGGAAGTTCTGCCACCACGTGGGACGGACACACATGTCCCTGGCTTGGTTAGAAACTACAACCAGAATGGGAGGGGATGGAACAGGCTTCTCCTCCTCTTCCTGGCTCCACCACCGCCCTCCCCGGGGGCCCCGGGGCAAGCCCAGGCTCTGCTCAAACACAGCCTCATTCATGGCACTTCCAGGCTGTGGAGCAGGAGGAAATTGGAAACGGATGAAGTCATGAGGATCCCCAGGGCATGTTGCCTGAGCCTTGTAGCCTTGCCGGGCTCTCCTGACCTGGCCCCACCGCTGCGGCCGGCGGAATCAGACCTTCCCAAGCGCCCAAGGAACTGGGCAGCCCTGCCCCACGTGTGGTTCTGGCAGGGATGATGCTGCCCATGTTGAACCTGTACCTTCACGTGCTTAAAATCCACGTGCACATCCTTCCAGATTCACCAGACCATGAATGGGGGGATGAGCCCTGGGAATATGAGTCCTGGTGCCTGGTGGATGCACCAACACTCGGGCCAAGCCAAAGCAAGGTCCATTTCTCTTTGGGGAAGCAAATTTGCCAGTCCCTAGAAAGCAACCACTGCATAAAAGAGACAAAGTGCATGAAGGGTGAAGGGGGGCACCCACATGGAGACCCCCCCAAAAGCACCCACCGAACCATGGGCTCTGAGTCCAGAGCTTGCCCAGGAGAAGACAGGGCAGAGAGAGAACACGAGAGAATCAAAGAATGGTTTGGGTTGGAAGGGATCTAAGGGATCACGTAGTCCAACCCTTCTGCCCCGAGCAGAGACATCCTCCACGAGATCAGGTGCCTTAAAGTTCCCAACTTGGAACACTTTCAGGGATGGGGCAGCCACAGCTTCCCAGGGCAACCTGTTCCAGTGTCTCAACATCTGTACTGTAAAAAATTTCTTCCTGGTGTCCAATCTAAACCTCTTCCAGTTTAAAACCATTGCCTGTTATCCTGAATTTTAGCCCCAGCTTTACAAAAAAACCCTCCCCAGCAATGGCCCCAGGGGCTTCACTTAGGTCCTCTCTCCTCAGCAAGCCCCAGCCTGGCAAATACCAGCTGAGTCCCTCCCAGAGGGGACCCCTCAGCACCCACCAGAGGGGTTTGCTCTGTGTTAAAGACAAATCCTGTGTTTGGCCCCCACCCCCCTCCATCCCAGTCCCACCTCCCATCCCAGCGCGGGGGCTCGGGGTCCGGAGCTTCGCCCGCGCTCGCCGTACATTAGATGCAGATGACTGGGTGCAGCTACCGGGGTAACAGCCGCCGTCACTTTGATTTATGAGCACATCAGGAGGAGTTTCGGCGTGACACGCGGGACTGACAGGAGCAGTTCATTAAGCTGACACCGAGGTTAGGCATCAGGCAGCCCCCCTCTGTGCCACCCCCCTCCCCTGCCCCACCAGACTCAGGAGAGGGACAACCCCCTGCCCAACTCCAGCAGCTTTAGGGGCACAGGGAGACTAAATGGCCTCGCCCCCAGGGGATACTGGGGTGTCTGCACCCAGAGAGGGTCTCTGCTGGGCAAAGCGGCTTGGGAATGTGTGATTTGGCAGACACCAGCTTCACCACCTCTTGTCATGAGGCCGAGGGGCTGCCCAGAGCCACCGCAGCTCCCTGCTCTCCTCACACCTCATTGCTCCCCCAGTGCCCAGGAAGCTGCTGCAGGCTGGGGGTTCGTCCTTACACAGGCAAATGCTCTGGGATGGGTTGGGATGTGCTGCAGCTCAGCCCCATCCCAGCGGGATGCATGAATCAGCTGCCTTGCTGGGCCCCTTCCTCACACCCCCCGCTGCAACACAGCCCCTCGCAGACCGGGGATGCAGAGCACCCCCCCGCATCCTCTGGGACAGGATGCTGCCGACAGCCACTTCCGACATGTTTCCATCCTCCACACTCCCTCTTTTCCGGCTCTCCCATTCCCTGCGCTCACCGGGGGATCTCCAGCCGTGCTGCTGCTGCTGCTCCTGGAGAGATCTGAGCTGCTCCCCCACGAGACGCTGCCACCCGCTCCCTGTACCTTCCCCGGCACCGAGCCGTCCCCACCTGCTGATGCCCCTCCGCGCTCCCAGCAGAGCCGCTGACTCACAATCACACCGCGGCGAGCCCTTGAAATCGAGCGGAGGAAAAGCAGAAGGCGCTGGGTTTACAAACCTTGCAGCGGGGCCGCAATTAAATACCGCCGTGGATTTCCATGAGGAGCCGACGCCGGCCAAGAGCGGCTCTGCGGCGGCATCCCAGACACGCCAGCGATTCCCCCACACCGTCCCGGGAAACAACGGCATCGCCGCTCCCGGCGGGCACGCGCTGCTGCCCATCGCAGGCTTTAACAGCGGCCGCCCGAATTCAGAGGGCGAAGCCCAAATTCTGAGGGTGAAGCCCAGCCAGGGGTTTTGGGAGGGGAAACACCCACTCGTGGGGACCCTCTCCCTGCCTTTCCTGTCACCTGATGGTGATGCTGCCAGGAGCTGGACATGCTCCCCTTCAGCAGCACCTTCCCCCCCCGCCGGCCACTCAGACTTTCCCAGCAGATAAATTTCTCGTCTCCTCTGTACCATTTAATTAAAAGTTAACACGCGCTTTCTAAACCAGGAGCCCGCTTAGCAAGCCCTTTGTTAAGAGCTTAATTATATCCCCGCTCGTTGCTGCAATATAACATCGCCACGGCCAAGAGGAAAGTCCTTGAGGAAGCTCAGATTTATGCCTCCCCCGTTCCCGGGAGCACGAGCAGCTACTCCAGCTCCTGGAGATGGCTCCGATAACAGCTGACCCCACGCACGCTGCGTAAAGACGCCGACATCCCGCAATGAAAGCCCAGGTCAAAGTCTATTGAAGGCTCGAGCGAGTGCCAGCCCCGAGCCGCTCGAGCCGCACTGTTCCCCCAGCGCCGGGCGGGTGCTTTGCCAGAGCCCCCCCAGGGTGCAGCCCAGGCTTAAACCTTTTCTTTCTCAAAAAAAGAGCTGTGTTTTGAAGAGCTGAGAATTGAGCAGTGTAAATCAGGGTCTGGATCTGAGGGAGGGTGACTGTAATGAACAGCCCCAGCATTGTTCCTCTGCTTCCTCAGGGACCGAGGGGCTCAGCTCCATGCACCAGGAGCCCACAGAAGGGTGCCCAATGGAGAGGGCAGCAATGCTGGGTACAGAGCAGCATATGAAATGCAAAATACCCCCATGTGACATCATACGCACCCACTGGGGAAGAGAGAGGGCCAAAAATACATCAGAAAAAGGAAAGGAGCAGTGCTGTCTGCCTGCTGCTGGTTGGGGTCGACCCCCAGCCTCTGTGCGACTGGCACAGCCCCAAAACAGAGTGTTGCTGATACGGCTGCAACGCCTCTGAGTGTGTTACTGTGGAAAGGACAGCAAAACCTGTTGTGTCAAGGGAGTTATACAAGATTGATGCAATTGTACTGGCACAAACACTTCTCCACCGGGCAGCCACCTCCCTGGCAAAGGGCCCACTGCTGCCAACCTGGTCAAGGGGGGCTGCCAGCAGCCTCTGCCCGAGCATCTCCCAGCCCTTTGCTGGTGTTGCTGCTGTTTCACATGGCACTCGGGTTTGCAGAACCACCTTTCCTGGCAGGAAAAGCCCCAGCTTGGGTTCCCAGCCCTGCCTGCCTGTTTGCCAGGGTGCTGCCGTGCCAGCTCCATCAGCACTGGGCTGCCCAACCCAAGCCAAGAGCCTGGCAGGGCCAGAGCGCCGGGTGAGAGATGAGCCCAGGGTCCTCTGCCCCCCAGTCCCCAGGAGGATTTGGGGAGCTCTTGATCTGTACCAGGGGGCTGTGACCTGCCCATCCTGCTGGGAGGGTCTGGCGGCTCTGCCAGAGCCCACACCCACTGACCCCACTGCTCCCCACACCCACCCCATAGTTTCTGGATGTGCCGACAGGGATGCGGCGCTGAGAACGATGCAGCTCAGTGCATGAGCCAGATCGCAGATAGGGAGGAGGAACAACAACAACTCCCAGCACCTGGACTGGCCACCCCAGCACCCCAAGAAACAAGATACCCCCGTGGACCATCCCTGCTGGCTCCCAGTTGGCTGCCCAGGGTGCTGGGATTCATGGGCACCTTGTTTTGTGCTGGTCCCTCTTTGATTTGCTGCCAGATCTGATGACCCAGAACCCATCAGTGTGAGCTCACCTCTTTGGGTTGCTGCTTTCCGGCTTGCTGCTGCGTCAATAGCTGCAGGTGAAGCTGCTCCTGTTGCTTCTTGTAGTATTCCTGCAACTGGGAGGGACGGGATGGGAGAGAACAGCCTGGATTAGCAACAGAAACACCCCATTCGCATCTCCCTGCCTGGCACTACCCTGCGCCCAGCATCAGGCTTTGCCACAGCCACGCCGGCTCCTGGCACCGTGCCATCAGGGCAGGCTCTTGGCTGCAGGTTAAGAGGAAAAACACCCGCCCAAGGAGTCAGGGCTGCAGAAGAAACCCTGGGCACATGTTCCTAAGGGACCTGGATCCTCACAGCAAGTAAAATCCCCCAGTGCCACCAGCACCAAACCTGCTGTTTGTTTTCATGACGACCAGTTGCCCTGGCTTTCTGTCACCAGCCTGCGCAGCAGCCCCTGCCCTGCCTGGCTCCAGGGAGGAGGGTCACAACCCCCTGGCTCAGTAATTCCTGTGTATCCCGGGGACTTTCCAGCTGCACTGGCAGAAGGGTCATTCAATGATGCCCTGTCATGAACCCTGTCCTGACGCCATGAAGCGGGTGAGCCCCTTCAGAGAAGGGGGTCTGGGCGCACTGGCATGTAGTGCAGTGTTGCAGCAGTGGAGAAAACCCATTTTCAGCATGGTGGGAACCCAAAATGCCCTGACAAGCTCTGTGAGAGCTGAGGGCTCCCAGAAGGGAAGGGACTGGGAGCAGCCATGGCCTCTGGTCTGGCCAGTTCAACTGCACGAGTGCTGCGGGCTCAAATCTGTGACCCAATTCCAGGGCACGTGGGACAGCACAGCCATCCCAGCTCCTCACAGCACCCTGGTCAAAACAGAGGGGTTTGCTGGCCCAGGAAACCAGAGAAAACCACCCCAGCCACCAAAATGATGAGCCACCAAAGAGGGTCCCAGTCTGCAGCAGGCAGCGCTGGGACCTGCCGGCATTGACGCCAGCTCTCGCCCCAAGCCCTAAATAAACTGTTGGTGATGGATTTGCTGCGTGCAGGGGGCCCAGAGGCACGGGGAGGTCAGCGAGCCCCGGCGGCCCCCTCCCAGCCGGCCGTACCCCTGCGCAGGGGCTCAGGAATGCCCCTTTGGATGCCGGGAAGCCTTTATCAGCTCGGGGCTGACAGCGCTGACAGCAGCAACTTTGCTTTTTCTGTCGGCGAACAGGTTTGGAAAGGCTGGGTGTTTACCCGAAAGCCAATCAAAGCCAGGTCTCGGCAACATGGTCGAGCGCGGCTGCGGGAACATTGGGTCAGGGGTGAGAGGTGTGATGTTTGGTTTTCTTCTGGTGGAGAATGCGAGCTATTCCGGCCTGGGTTGTTTAATTTGCAGTCAAACGTGTTTCTTTATCCGGCTCCAAAGAGGCTCGGGAGAAGGACCCACCCAGGGTAGTGTTTACCCTTTGTTCTTTCCCTGGGGCCAACCTTGAATCCTTATCAGCCTGTTTGGAGTAAACAGGTACTGGAGGCAGGAGGAAGGGTGTGGAGGATGCTTGTGGGATTTCTCCCTCTCTCCCCCCCGCCGGCGGGAGCTGTTTACCCAAGCAGACCTGTTTTGTTTTGGAGTCGAGGTTTGGTTGTTGTTTTGTTTTTTTTTTTCCTTCTCCTTCTTTTTCTTCTCTCCCCGTTCATTTTACATTTAATGGAGAGCTCCCAAAAAGCCAAGCGGGGCCGTGAGAAACAAACCCACACACTCAGGTCTGGAGCCAGACCCAAAGGCTGCCACAAAGCCCAGACAGTGGCCATGAGGGCTCTGCATGGGGTCCATTGAGCCAAGAGCATCAACGCTGACCCCAGCTCTCCCCAAGAGCTGGCCAGCCCCAAACCAGCCTTCGTATGGGAGCTTTCTGGCCTCCGAGACCCTGAGTCGGGGCAGCAACATGCAGCTTTACTGGCACCATCCAGCTTTGCCAGCCCCATCGGCACTTGCAGCTCTTTTCATCCCAGTGCAGATATGCTGGGAATGCCCAAGGACATATGAGGGGAATGCAGGAACTTGGGGAGGAAAGGACCCACCTGCCTGCTCCCAACAAGCTCCAGCATTCACGAGCACCAGTGGGAAATGACTTGGCCAGATCCAGCCAAGGCTGAGCCAGCCCAGGACCAGCGTTACCTGTTGCAGCATTATCGCCTGCTGCTGCTGCAGGAGGGCCTGGAGCTGGGGCGGCGAGAGGATCTGCTGCATTTGCTGCGGTGTGATCATCTGCGGGGACATCATGGCCACAGACACGGGGACCTGCGGAGAGGAAGGACACGTCATCACTCCCAGCTCCAACCCTGGACAACCCTGTCCAAACGCTGACAGCCTCCAAGTGCCTCGCACCCCCCAGGTGATCTCCTGGGGTCTCTCTTACGTCCTGCATCACCTTTGGGTGAATGTCTGTCCTGGCATGCTGTGGACATAACAACAGCATGCCGGAACCCTGCAGTGCTGTTGGCACCAGGGCGAAGAGCCCTAAACCACGAGCTCCCCCCACCCTGAGGCAGGATGCTCTCTGCCCACAGGGTTGCATTTAAATACACCTTACTGGGGGAACTGGGCATCGAGAGGAGCCAGAGGCATGTGGGCAGCCATCTCCAAACTACAGCTGCTGTGAGCACAGGAAAGGTGCTGGGCACTGCTCCTTCCCTCAGGGTCCCAGAGGATGCAGGGAGGAGGGAAACACCAAGGGAACTGGAGAAGATACTGATCACCCAAATACTTTGCAAAGCAGAGCACAGAGGAAGAGGTTACCAGGTTTTCCACAGACAACATCAAAGCTTTACCTCCAGTTGACACCAGTAACTCACGTAATTACCATGCCAAGAGCAGGGAGGGCTAAGAAAACCTGCCAACCCCTGCCTTTGGTTATCATAACACGGGTCCACACCCCCGCGGCAAGGCACCGGAGAAGGTGTCAGTGACAGATCCCAGCCCCGCTGGGCCTGCCCAGAGGAGCTACGCTGCCCTTCCAGCCGCAGCCATCAGGAGCTGCCTTCTCCCAGCCCTCTGCAGATACCACCAGCCCAAAACCCTTCCCAGGGCTCTGGGCAGGGTTATGGCTCTGCTGTAGTTTAAGAACCATTCTTGGACGGTCCCTTCTAGGAAGGCAAATAACTGCTGCTGGTCAGGAGCAGGAGAGTCCTTGAGCCACCAGCATCTTCCCCCTTGTCCCTGCCTGGCAGCCTTGGGCTCTCTAAGAGTAGCCCAGCAGGAGACAACTCCTTGGCATGTGGGATGTGGCAGAGCCTGAGTCAGGCTCCCAGTGAAAGCCAAGGACCTAATTTTGAAAGCAGATGACTTCTCATCCCCTCATCTCCAGGGTCTTTGGACCTCAGAGACCAAGTGACACAGGAACAAAGCAACCGGCTTCAGAGCACCCAGCAGAGTCCAAATGAGAGCCCAGCACCTGCCAGCCCGTCCTGCCCAGGACCCCCTGTGATGCCAGTCTGGGCCTGCTGCCCATCCTGAGGGCTGCCCCTGACTCCAGCCACCCTGGTGGGACACAGAGCAGGGGCCAGGCCCCAGGGACAGCCCCATGTGGTCCCTTCTGTCGGTGGTGGGCATCCGGCCGGGCTGGAGCACGCTGACCTTCAAGGAAGATTGCAAAGGCTTATCTGTTTACTCAGGCATTTGGCTGGAGGGAGGCGTCAGGAGCAGGACGAGTTTCATTTGTCGCTGGCGATTCCCCCCATCAGCCGCCTTCGTGTCAGAGTTATTGATTAATTGCTGCCTGTTCACACCCAAGAGCTGCTGCTGGGGCACCTTCGACCGCACCGGGGCTCGGCTGGCGCTGGAGGGTGCAGGAGGCTGTGGGAGCATCTCCAGTAAAGAGCCTGTGAGGGCTCTGGCACCCGCCAAGACCCGCCAGAGAGCCCCGAGCACCCAGTGCAGCACCAGTGCCGGTGAAGAAGCTGCTGTTTCGGCGGTTCAGGTGCTCGCAGACAGCTGTGCAAAGCCCTCAGCGAACATCTGGGCCAGGAGGGAAGCTGGCGAGGCCGGCAAGTCGAGAGGGAGTGGGGTGCGCGCCCGCTCGCTGGGAGCTAAGCATCCTGCTAATTTCCCTTTGCCAATTCATCAGCTGGCAACGTGCTCAGAATGAGAGCCCCTAATTAATTGCTCATCCACATCCCCACATCCCGTCGGCCTCCCCGCCCCCACCGCTGCCGCGCGGCCGCTCGTACACGTTCGCTGGCATTTTCAAATCGGAGGCATCCTAATTACCGGAGAGTTATAACACCTTCCATTTCTCGCCCAGCGGACTGACACCCTGTCAAGAGCAAAGAGAATTGCCAGAGGTTTTGACAACACTAATTGCCCCTATAATCTAAAAACACAAAGGAGAGGCGATTAGTCGAGAGGGCCCCAGCTCTCGATCCGACACGAGGTTTTCACAATGTTACAAGAAAACAAAAGCGACGCTTTTTAGAGTTTGATGGCTGCTAACAAAAGCAGAATTATATTTTCATACAACCTTTGTCTGCATTAAATGGCTTTTTCTTCCGTGCTCAGATGCAGAGCTGACACGGGGAAATGGCAGTGGCTTCGCGAGGGGGCGAGGTGTGAACGGGGCGAAGTGGTGCCGGCTCCAGCGAGGGGATTCTGGTCTCTGCCACCTCCCCAAGTCCCGACGGACACTGAAGCTGCACGAAGAATTTCCCTCCAGCATAGAAAACGTCCTCCTCCCAGCTGAGGTTTCCAAGGGAGGGAAGGAACTTTCTTTAGCAAAAGGGGAAATTCCCATTTACAGCAAGTTTCGCTCCCGCTGTGGCCATTCATCACGCGCTGGGGCCGGGTGCCAAGGAGGCTGTGGCTCGACCCCGGCGTGGGGCAGCAAACCACGGTGCTGCCATTCACTGTCCTGGGCTCCAGTGACCGTCTGGGCTCTATCACAGCCCTGGCTGACTCTGCTGGGGACGGTGACAGCTGCTGCCCCAGCAAAACAAGAGGGGGACAGAAACATCCCCTCCTGGCCCAGCTGAGGGCCCCATGGTGGCACCTGTTGGCAGCTGATATGGTAATGGGGAGGGGTCAGCGCAGCCTGGACTCCAGGACAAGGAGGAATCACAGAACTGCTCTGGTTGGAAGAGACCTTAAGCCAAGTCCAACTATTCCCCCAGCACTGCCAGGGCACCACTGACCCCTGTCCCTCAGCACCACAGCTCCACAGGGGACTTGGAAACCCCTCCAGGGATCACAGGGACTCCACCCCTGCCCTGGGCAGACTGGGACAGCACCTGAAGAACAATTTCTTTCCTACAAGGGTCGTCATGTCCAACCTAAACCTCCCCTGGGGCAACTTGAGGCCGGTTCCTCCTCTTGCCCTGTTGCTTGTCCCTTGGGAGCAGAGCCTGACCCCCCTGGCTCCAGCCTCCTGTCAGGAGCTGTCAGAGCCAGAAGGTCTCCCCTGAGC
>JANIJG010015398.1:70733-125593 GCA_024611175.1 Megaceryle torquata | reverse complement strand
TCAGTTCCTTCTTTGGAGCACCCAGGGAGGACTCTGTCTGTTCTGCCTTTGATCCCCATCGGTGTGTTCCTGAATCCAGTACCAGAATCCAGCTCCTGAACAGAGCTCCCATCTGCTGCGGGGCCCAGTCTGGGACACCCCCCCACCCCAGTGCCTGCTCCACAGCATCAGTGGTGATGGTGATGTAATTACCATCAGTGGGGGGTGGGTTCAATACTGGTTCTTTATATATTTGTATATATTCTATTCTTGTTATTATTTTAATTTTCATTAAAGCTGTTCTGGTTTCCTTTTCTAATCACTAAGTCTCTCTCCCTTATTCCTTTTCTTTCCCCTTTGGGGAGAGAGCGGGGTTAACAGAGAGCGTCTGTTACAGGTCTAAGGGGCTACCCTGAACCTAAAGGGTGACACACTCAGAGAAGAGGGCAGTTTAGAGAGGAAGACTGTTTCCAAGAAGAGTCCAATTATCCTGGTTATTGCTAAAATTACACTGCCACCTGTTCTTCTTGGCAGCTTTGTTAGAACTTACGAGAACAACAATCGCAGCAACTATCGCCACTATTACTACTACAATGACAGCAATGAGGCCAGCTGTCAGAGACTTCATGGAAAACTCTGGTGCAATTTCATCAACGTAGTAGACCACCGTCTTCTCCAACTTCAGTGCTTCATTATCAATACTGAGGTTTAGTTCATTACCCTGAGAGACAGGGTCACCTTTTACCTAAGAAGAGACAAAGAGACATGCTATTTCACACTCTAACAGGCATTTGTCTAGGCACTGCATGAATTCATCTTGCTGTAGCCAGGACTCGGAATATTGAATGTGATGCACTACACACATCTAGTCTTTGACAAACTTGAGCATGACACACTTACATCTTTTTCAAAGTAGTAGGCCACATCAGCTATATCCACATCTCCAACAGATTTCACTGAGGAATTCTGCTTCAATTCAATAGTAATGTAAGGTTTTTCATACTGCAAAAAAATACAGTATGGTATTAAGAAGATGTTAGTTTACATCCAACTATCAAATACATAGCAAAATATTCTGATCCACCTTATGAACTCATATCCCAAATCAAGTTTATGGTACTTGTTTTCAAGCCAACTGTTTACAGTACAATTCAAATTCCACATTTTTAGTGAAGCAAAGTATAAAAATCTAAAGACTAAGATGAGCGATATGCAATTCCTTAGTATTTCAGCTCAAATATATCTACTTGCTAGCTGTACATCGTGTCACTATTTTGATAATTTCTGTAAGATTCATGCTGTACTGCATGTCAGAATTTTCAGTTATTTATTCACAATAAAACTCTATTATTTTACTAAAAAAATGACACTCCTCTTACCAGAACACTTGTTATATAGCGTCCATTCAGGAGGTAGCGACTGGTAATTGTTTCCCTGAAGAACCTGTAAGAAAAAACCATAGCTGTAAAAAGCAGTACTATTTTACACATCCATATTCAGAAGCAGGGAAGACTAGTAAATTTTTTTTCCTTCAGTCTCTCTGTGGCAAATTGACCCCACCTGGCAGCTAAAGCCTTATGTAGTCTCTCACTTCCTCCTGCCAGAATTGGGAAGGGAATGAAAGGGGCAAAATCAAGAAAAAACACAATTGTCACGTGTCAAGATAAAGACAGACTAATTAAAGTGAAAGGGTTGAGTGGCAGAAAGAAGACAAAATGCAAGCAATGCAAAAGCAGTTAACTCACCACAAGCAGACCCAGGCCCAGCCAATCTCTGAGCATAGGCTACCTGGGAAAAACTTTCCCCCTGGCTGACTGCTGAGCACAGCATTACCCAGCATTACCCAGTGTGACTTATGTCTTTGGTCAATTCAGGTCAGCTGTCTCTGCTGTGGCCCCTTCCCAACCTCTTGCCCACCCCTAACCTACTCACTGGGACAGCAGAATGAGAGTCTGAAGCTGCCTCAAAACTGCTACAGCTAAAACACTGGTGACAACAGTTTTGGTCACCAGCCTAAAAGACAGCACACCCTACCAAATGCTACCAAGAAAATTAACTCCATCACAACTAAACCCAGTACAATCTCATTATTAAATTATACCAGAGCTCTCAATTCCTAACAGTGAAAACACTCTTACTGAAAAATAAATGCATAAATTACTGTAGCACAGAAAGAAGTGTCTGAATAATTTTGAGAGTTCAGAAAAGGAGCTCAAGAGTAGCAGGTTTTGTTCCAGGGGGCAGGGTGTGTTTATGGGTAAATGACCTAAATAGCTACAAGCACATTTTAATTTCTCTATGACCTCTTGATAGCGAGTAGAATTTAATTTAGCCAGAAAAACACAGCTAAACTATTTTTATACTGTTACTTCTATGCAGTCCCTCTGCCATCTTTGCGAAGTTACTTCTGGGGCGGTTTCACTTTCTTGCCTTCCATTTCCTTCAGTATGTTGACTTGATTTGAAAAAAAAAAAAAAAAGTAGCCACCAATTTTAAATGGAAGCGAAGCTCATCACCAGTTAATTTCTTTCCAATACAAATTAAGGTCTGAAGATCACTTCTAAGTTATCTTATAACTAAGTTCACCAGTTCGACAACACTTTTAAACAATTGTTCGGAAATACACTAGGTATATAGTAGCACATGAAGACATTGCCATGACATCTTACTATCATCACTTACTTCTCCAAAGATTCCGTGTTTAGAGGAGTGCTTCTCTCAGCATGTTTCATTTCAATGATGATCCACCTGAAGTAACAGGCAATTACAATGAATATTCTTAAAGTATGTGCACATAATAATGCATACTAAGAAACTTAACCCAGAGGAAAAAAACACAAAGCAGTGAGATTAAAAAAAAGACCCTTCGAACAGCGTTCCATATCTGAAGAAAAAAAAATTCTTAAAAGAGAGAGAGACTACGAGTGTTTATTGCCCTGTCTTCATTCATCCCCAGCACATCATTCACAGTCAGTTAAGTCTTCTACAGAGAAGAGCCTAATACAGGAATGCTTCATGTCACAGCACACCCTGTTGAAAGACTTACATGGTTCTGACTAATTGACTGCACTTCAAGTCTGAATCGTGTTTGTCAGTTCTTCTAACACCAGCTGTATTCACACACCAACAGGTGCTGGTTCCATTGCACTGCTTTGCCTTGAAAGCACCAGAATTTTCACATTCTGGATCATAAAGGCCATCAGTATCTTCAAATGCATCTTTTGGCTTCTGCCGACGACCCGATCTTGAGTGTGCCATTTCTGCTTTCATCAGCAGGCATTTTGAAGTCACTAAAAATAACCAGAGAGTCACATTATCCAGCATCAGGCCACATATGATCAAAACAAAGCTCTCAGTTTGTAAAACACGTAGTTTTATCAGAAGCGACCGAATTCGAAGCCCTTAGAAGGAAGGCTGGGTGTCTAACACGTAGCTGGTGCATGAAGTCAATACAACTGGGTTATGTCAGCTTCTTGAGATAAATGCGCAAGATCACTTAGAGCTTAGCTAAACTCAATCCAAGAGTAAGGTCCCAAAGCAAGGCTCTTTCACAATCCAGGATTAAGGTCCAGAGACAAAGTTCTTTCACCTCTGGATCTGTAGGAAAAGTCATGATATGTGCTTACGAGGAAGACAGAAACTAATCTTTGAAAAATCCTTGCCACCAGAGACGGAGTATTAAGGAGAGCAGGACAGCCTCCCGCAGTCTAAGCGTATGCGCAACCCACACCGTTTACACGGGAGGAACCCTAAACGCTCATCTTCCACCACCAGTTGTTCCAGAAGACCAGGAAGCAGCTTTCCTTCCTTCCTACTAGCATTATTTGCCAAGAGCTCAATGGCCATTTTCACACATTCCCTGAGGTCAGCTGGGTTTGTTCCTTGGCCACCCAATACCAGGGGGTACCCCCTGGTCCCGGCTTTACTCACAAGTGTCGCATCTGATGGACACGCCGGAGCGGATCGCGTCGCACTGGCACACTCCATTGACCAGTCTGCAGTTGGTGACACGCTTGTTCTTCTCGCAGATGCACGCTGGAAGAGGAGAAGCGCGGCTCTAAGCGTGAATGCCCCCGGGGAGGTAGCCCGGTACCCCAGGGCACCGCCACTCGCTGCTCCGCGGACGGGGAAGTAGAGAAACAAAGCCGCCCCTGACCGGACGGAGCCAGCTTCCCACCTGGCCACCCGCCCTTCTCTAGAGAAGGGCGAGAACTTCCTTGGGAACGCTGGGGCTCTATGAGAGCCCTTGCCGCGGGCTGCCGAGTCCCTCCAGCCGGGAACAAAGGGACGCCGAAACCCAAGCGCCCCTGCTGCTGCTGTCGCCGCCCCCCCTCCCTTCCCACCTGCGGAGCTTCCCCTCCCCATCCGCCAGCGGCCCCGCGCACCCCGCGGTGTGGGGTCGCCATTTTGTGGCGCCGCGCGCAGCGAGACTCTCACCGGGACGGCTCCGCGGGTGCGGAGGCTTAAGGGGGAGGGGGGAAGGAAGGCACAAGAAGAGGGGTGTCACTGGGTGGGGGAGCCCCATTAAGAGTGGGGAAGTGCAGCGAGGACAGAGGGGTGCGGGCACTCACAGGTGTCCTGGGCGCAGGCGGCACCGCAGAGAAGCATCAGGAGCGCGATCCCGCAGAGCAGCTTCATGGCTGGGGCCGGCAGCAGGGTGCGGAGAGGCCGGGGAAAAGTCCTCCGACGTTCGGGCAGAGGAGACGGAACGGTGCGTGCGAGGTGGCCAACTAATGTGAGCCGCCCGACAGGTTCCGCAGGTGGTGGTGGCTGCGCCGCGCCCTCTCGGCTCCGGTTACACCTGGGACGCGTAGAGGGTGGCAGCGACAGCTCCTCCTCCTTCCAGGCCAGCCGAGCGCTCTGTTAAACGCCAACCCCTCCCCCTGCGCGAAACTGGATGGGGTAGGGCGGGTCCCCACGCCCGGCCCAAATATACCCTCTTCTGTAGGGCTGGGGATGGTGAATGGTGGGGGAGGGACCAGGTGAGGGGTACCCCAAGGTGCGGTCCGTCCCGGTAAAGAGGTCTGTGAAACCGCCCCTCCTGCGCTGGAGGGGTGGCTGGACGGAGCTGTCGCGGGGAGGAGGGGGCGTTGTCCCTGGGCAGCTGCGGGACGGCCACCCCCGTCGTCGAGGAGAAACTGTTAGTCATCGGGGGAAGCTCCCGGGCCTGTTTGCTTTGCGGGGCAGGGAGACCGCCCCGCACGGTGACACAACGGGCCGAGGAGCAAAGCTGGCTCCTCTCCCGGCTCGGGGCTTTCCGCGCCCGCCACTGACCTTCAGAGAGCCGGTACCGCGGGGAGGCCACCTCCGGGGACAAGCTGGCCCCGAGGCCCTTGCCCTGCCCATGTGGCCGCTGGGCCCTGCGGTCTCTTTTCCCTCAGGAGGGAGGGAGGCGGAGGATGTTTTCTCTCTCCTCCCCAGGCAAGTGGCCGCGGATCGCTCCCACAGTCCGCTCTCGGCAAGCTGAGAGACAGTAATGAATATTCTCACTTTATAGGTAGTTTTGTTCTCATGCAGTGCTGCCCTTTGAACTGCTCCGTGAGGACTTAGTGTTTAACATAAATCCCGATAATTCCTCAGTTAACCTAAGGAAAAAACCCAACCAAACTAAACACACACACTCACAAAAACCCAAAACAAAAAAACAACAAGAAAAACCAGAACACTTATCTATATAGAATAAACTGTTTCTTAGGGATCTTTCTGCTGGTTGTGTGCTTTTGGTTTTGTTGTTATCTTCTAAAATACATAGTCGATCAGTAGGACGGCTATGAACAGAGTTGCTTTTGGTGCTGCAGAGTCCGCACTTCCTTGTTTAGAAAAATGCAGTCTTAGGTGCTTTGTCTTTGAGCAGCAGAGCTTTGTTGGAACCTACAAACCTCTTTGTGGGCAGGTGGTACTGTAGCCCGTGAAATTGCCGAGAAGGAAACATTAGAAAGCCTGCTGCAGGTTTTAAAACGGCCTTCCAAAGTGTAAAAGCAATGCCAAAATCAAGACAGGTAATTGGTATGCTAGACTGAAAATACGCTATGAAGCTTGAGTTTATTAATTCACTTAAAATATACATAGATCGTTCTGGAAGATACATTCACGTCCTTGAAAAAACAAGTTATTTTAGTAGAAGAGAACACCAGAACGAGGTCCCTTTATGTCTGTTTCTGCATTTCGGAGAAATCAACAGCATTTCTGAAGACATGAGACTTTTACTGGTGTTCACTTTCAGTGTACAAAAAAACCCCATGTTGCTGCCTTTGTATGTGCAGACCTCAGTTAATAAAGCTGTTTGAAACCTGTGAGTGTTCTGCACTGCAAGTGCCTCTGTGTGGATGTTGGTTTTGTGTGCAGCTGTGCTTGTACCTGTACCTTTGGTTTTAAACTTACTGTTGTCTACAGTGCCCTGCTGAAATCGGGCAGGTGCCGTCTCAGAGGGTCTGAGTTAAATGACTGTTCTTTGGTCTGCTTCTGATACAGCTCAAATTAGACTTTTGTATCGTTTATCTTGATTCTTATGGTTTTATGTGGCTTCTTCATACTCTCTTGACAGACTTGTCAAAAACTCAGCATAAGAGCACGATCTTGGCAATGTGAAACTTGGGGAGCCTTTGAAGTCTCAGATGCAGACTTACCATGTGGCTGCTGTCAAATGATTGCGTTCTCCAGAAAGATGAGTAGGATCAACTGGCTCAGAAATACCTGCCATATTGTGAAGTTCATTTTCTTTGTAAAAGTACTCATATGTTCAAGAAGGAAGAGTAGTTCTGTTGTTATCAAACCACCAAGCTGAACTATGTACGCCTTGATAATAAGGAACAGTAAATTTTATGATAGGCTTTGTGTTTGGTTTTTGTTTGTTTGTTTGTTTGTTTAAAAAAAAAAAAAGTAAATGTAGAAGAGCAGAACAGGCTGTGCTGTGTAGCTGCTAATCCTTCTTCTGGCCCTTGTTCTGTGTAGGTAAACCTCTGCCTAGTTTTAAAAATCCAAGCCTTAGTGTGCAGTCTTGAAACCTCACAGTAGCTACCACTGATTCAACCACTTGCAAATACCAGAGAGGTCTTTCTTTTCAGTATAAAAAAGGGTTAGCCATAACCTTTCGTGTCTAAGGGTTGAATGGTCTTAGGTTATTTGCGTGGACTAGGGAAGGCTTTTACGGTGTGTTCTGGCTTTTTAGCATGAGACACATTTTCCCTGAGTTGTGAGTTACCACTTGTTGGAAGCCACAGAATAACTATGGTGCAAAGGTAAGAGCATTGTTTTGCCTTTTGTAGTGTGACATTTGATTTGCTTCAATTTGCAGGAGCTAATAAAGAGCTCATTTTCTATAGTTTCCCCAGGTTTCCAAATCTGAAGAAATGATTGTTTAAACATTGCTTGGTAGTTTAGCACCTGAGAGAGTTACTCTACACTGTTGTTCCTCAGCAAAGCAATGGGAATTTGGGGCTATTAACAACAGCATTAATCTTACCCTCTTTCTGGGTTATTTTGGGGGAAGCTTCTCTGTAGAATCAAAGCCAGCAGAGCAGGTATGTGTTTAAAAACATAAAAGGGCCCATGTAGTGAAGGAGTTTGATTGCACAGATACTTTGGTGTCTTAGGGGGCCAGAAAGCAAGTGTCTTTTTTGGATCTTTTGTGGAGATACAAAACTCTGTGCAGGAATATGTAACCTAATTCAATGGCTATTCTATATGAACTTTCCTCAGCATTAGAGCTCTAAAGGTAAGGCCTTACTTACTGGTTATAAACAAGATAATTTTATCCACTGTTGGAGATACCTCCTCTTATCAAATAGCTGAATGCTGATTAGGCAGTGTAGTGTAGGCTACTTGTGGTTTACACTTAGTAAAGCATAATTACAGCTTAGACAAATTATAATTTAAATGCTATGAGCACATTACTGGCTCTATCATATACCAAAAAGAATAAAAAATGCTTTGATCACCAAACCCTAGAGAATATGTAAACTTACATCAGAAAAACTCATGGGATCTGTATTTTTCAATTTTTGCTCAGTAATTTACATCTGCTCCAGACATTTGAAGAATAAAGTTCAGTTCACTGAAGTGTTCAAAAGCCACTGAGGCCAGTGGGCGATCTTCTGTTGACTTTAGTGAACTGCGAATCAGGAGATAAATCCATATATTTCTGAAGTCAATAAGAATTCATGTGATACTGGGATCTGGCCCAGGTCTTTATGAGGTCATTTTCAGGTATTCCCTTAAAATGGGGTAAGTGGGATTTGTGATACTCCCCAGGCACTGGAAAGGGACAAAATATACTTTCAGGGAAAGCTGCAAGGATATGAGTCACTCCTGAAGTATCAGGAAGCAATTCAAGGTGGGGCTGTGACATGCACCCTGGTCAGCAGATCAGAGAGACAAATGGAGAGAGCGTGATCACTACCATTGCAGTATTTGGCAATCGAGCCTAACAGATTCTTCAGAGGCTACAAACCTGATCGGTTTTGGGTGTATCCTTCTGAAGATAACCCAAGTCTCATCCCTGAAAATAGGCCACTTAATAAACCAAATGCAAACATAGTCATACTAGGGTTTTCCCAACAAAATCAATGACTTTTGAAAATTCACGATGACTTTGAACTGTTTTAGGCTGACAAATTTAGAAACAATCAAACTCTTACGCTCAGAAATGCCAATAGGTTTTTTGGGTGGTAGACATTGCTATATACTTTATTATAGATTTACTCAGGGACTTACTAGGATAGTTTTAGAGTGTGTATGTGTGTTCAACTTTTTGTTGTTGTTGTTGTGGACTGCACTATCTGTATAGAATGAAGCCTTGAAAGGACCAAAGGAGGAGGACAATACTGAGAAATTATATTCTGTATCTGGTCCATGGTGTGTTTCTGGAGATTCTATGCCTTCACAAATCAATATGTGCTGCTGCTCAAAGAAGTGTAGTAAAATTGGTACTTCCATGTATTTTTTTTTTTTTTTAACTGCAGGTTTGAAAACCACCATATGACAGGTAGATATCGTTATATTGATTTGAATAATGAGAACATTTGGAGTTGGGGAGAATTTAAATGTTTCGGCCATATGGAGCTGGTCAAATATAGAGCCAGTAAGAAAATAAATGAGCAGTCCTGTGTCTTTTGCTAGACTGAGTGTCTGACTACTTCTGAACACTGTAAGAAAGCTAGTTTACACATTTTGTTTATTTTTGGCCTGTTTCTAGATCATGACTTTTTTTTTTTTCCAATAATAACACAGTTTATAAACATATCTATGTTTGTATATTTTGCCAAAATTGTCACACACCTTGGAGATGGAAATCAGTTCAGAGGCAGTGGCAACACTCATAAAGCTGTCCTCAGTTTCAGAGGTCCACAGTTTAGTTCTCTATCAGGCTGCAGAGCTTTAACTGAAAGTAAGAGTATTTACTAAGAGGTAAAGAAGCGGCTGTTGGTTCAGAGGTTCATAAAACTAGACAGGGTGTAGCCACAGGAGAGAAATGGTCATGCAATTAACGTGAGTTCTATTTGCGTCTTTGAGGATTATAGAAACCAACCTGTCTGATACGTTGTGGCATCCTCACCTTTGCCAGGGCTTAGTCTTAACTCCATTGGGTGGGGTCAGTAACAAGCTTGATATCCTTGCCTTTGCTCACCTGAAAATACATCTCTGTGGTTCTTACTCTGACAGCATGTTTCAGAACATGTATTGCATTCAAAGCTGATCAAAATATTCAGCGGTAGATGTAGAAAAGCTTACTAACTCTTCACCCAGACTATTTCACATCAGAGAGGCAAGCCTATTAATTTTGTACTATGCCAGAACCCCAGAACAGTCACTAGTTTAGTAGGGTTTGGAAAGTACTCAGAGGAAAACACGAGATTGCAAATTGTAGTAAGAGAAGCTCAACTGACACTAAAATTCTTTCAATTCTGTCATCTCAGATACCTTTTTTTTTTTTTTTGGTCCTTTTATTCATTCTCTGTGAAAGAAGGTACAGATGGAACTGTGTCAAAACACTTGTTAAAAACTGTTTGAGGGAGTACTAAATAGTTTTTACCATGTTTTACCGCATGACAACATCTCTGTGCTGTAGGCAGAACCAAAGCAGATGGTGATACAGACAGATAGTTGTCCTGTCTCTCAGTATGGTGTTATCAGAAAGCACATTAAGAACTTTTCTCACAACCTGGAGGTGTCTGCATTAGATTTGCTCATGTCGGACTTGTCTATATACACAGGTCACTACAATGCAAGCTAAGGTGTTGTTTTACAGTATGTCGGGTAACCCCTGGTAATGACCTATGGACACAGCTGTACCCAGCAGTAAGCAGAAGAGTTTTGTTCCTCAATGCAAACAGGGTCACAGCATGCACACAGGCAGTTTCCACAGAGCAGATAACATGATGGAAATCCCCACCCACTCTTGCCTCACTCTAGTTTATGTGTAGTCATACCCCAAGCAAAAGTGAATAAATACACCCATGAGCCTAGCAGAAAAGCCTCATCCCACAAACACCATTCAGTGTAACACAACGGACAGCAGAGAGTGGGGTTAAGAGAGCGAGCTGTTCCATAGCTCACAGAATGTTTGTGGGTTTGGTTTGTTTCTTTTTTCTTTTCTTTTCTTTTTTTTTTTTCTTTTTCTTTTCTTTCTCACTGAAATAAATTGCTTTTGTGTTGTGACTACTTTCCTAGTTCATGAGTTTCCTTATTTTTTCAGTTAGTAATACCTACTACCAAAGTTCATCTGTTTCTGTGCACTTTAATTTACAGCCCTTGTACTAGTCATTTTATTGCTTCAACCTCTGAGTGAGAGAACTTTTACAACCTGTGATTACTGAACTCAGAGAAATAAAGCTTTTTGACCTGACAGTGGAGTAATTGTAGACCCCATTGCTTTTTGGGAGGGTCATTCAATGTTTAACAAACTGGCAACTCTAATTTAACTGTGTTGGAGCCTGGGCTGATGGATGGGAGTGAAAAAAAAATATTCTAGGCTCTTTCCAAATCACATTTTAACTCTCCTGTTTTTAGTGTCCAAAGGGCTGCCCTTGAAGTTCTGCCTTCCCACTACTGAACTTGACACTGATCCTTTTTTAGCAGTATTGAGGGGATTGGAGCCAAACTATTTGCTTAGGCAAATAATTTTCCCTTACTTCAAAATTAGAGCTAGGTTACTCTTGATTAATCCTTTCATGGGGTGAGTCTTCTGAGCGTCATGCCATTAAAATAAAGCTCTTGACAAGAGAGAAATTGTCCTGTTAACTGCCACTATTGTTTCATATTATAGGGGCTGTGGTCACGGACAAAGATTCAATTGTGCCTGACAGTGTAATAACAGAGAATAAATAGATAACTTGTGTTTGAAAGTTTGTGATCTGAATTATGTGACCAGTAAACTGTGAGGTAAATCTGAACTTTGGAGTTGGAAAATGGCATGAGAAAGATTTGATTCATTTTATCCATTTTGTCCAGTTATAGAATCATAAGCCATCTTGCTCAGAGTTTTAAGGCTCCCACCTATTCTTCATCCACTCAATCAGTGACTGTTTTAGAAAATGCTTCAGGAAAAAATTCAGGGCATTGTTTTGAAAGCAGCAAAGTTTTCCACTTTTGATTTCCCTAGGTAAAAAGTTGTATTTCCTGCATTGTTAAGTTGCTTAGATCTTTCATGGTTTTGTGTACTGATGTGTGCATATAGATCACATCAGTGAGACTATGCATTTGTGTCATTCATTAGATGTGAACGGAATATTTTCAAGTAATGTGATTTTATAAAAATGCTCTTCTGAGTAAAATTCTTGAAGTTTTATTGATTCGGCTACATTGTTATCATGAAGATTTGTGAAGTCTAGGGGTTGCTGGTTGCTCCCGAGAGGAAAGCAGAGAAAAACACAAGCTAAAGAGGTTGGATTTTCCAGCACAGACACAGGTGCTCCAGTCCCTGCACGCAGGAGCGGCAGGGTGGCAGCGCCCTGGGCTTGGCTGACACACACACACATGCTCCTCACTCTGGCACCTGTGGCTCGCTTGGGAAGCCTGGTGCTCCTGGCAGATGGAAGAAGGGCCTCCCAGGTCACGGTGATATAGAGGAGTCCTGTTTGTTAGTGCTCTTTGTGTAATGCAGCATGGAGAAACAGCACGGGCACAACTGAGTAACAAATGACCATGGTTATTAAATTCTCACCAATGCAGAATCCAATCTCCAGTGGCTTAAAAAAGTTAAGGATACAGTGGATGACATTAGAAGGCTCAAAAAAACACTGAAAGGGCTACTGTACAGTTCACCTCCTTTTAACGTCAAATACATGCTTGGAGTTTTGAGTTACATGATGTTGAAAGATACATCATCACTTGCCATTTTGTGACATGATGGTGAAGACCTAATGCAGCCTCTGTCATCTCTTTTTTTTGACAAAGTAATTGGAACAGAAGACTACTTTGTTTCATTTACAACCAGCGCAGAAATGCCAGTCCTTAAAAATAAATCTTAAGAGGCTTACACTGTCTGTTTTGAATTCATTAAGTTCACACAGGATATATCAATCTATTTACAAAGTTCAAACTCTCATCCCCAGTGTTTTATGTAGATTTACTGCTGCGGAGTACTTGGCTGGTTTGAAGTATGCAGAAGCAGCGTGTTTAAACATGCACTACCTTTGCTGGCAGCCTGCACATTCTTTTACCATTTGCTGTATTAGTCCAGTCAGTTCACTTCTTGTTCACTACGTAAGTTGCAAAAGAATTTTTTTTCTTATAACTACAGCTGTTCTTGGACTTACATATCAGAAAACCCTGCTGTATGCTTCGAAGTTCAAGTAAACCAAGTTGAAAAGAATTTTCCTGTCCATTCATCCATCAATGACATATACTTGAGTGGTACTGGGCCATTTGTAGTTCTCATCATACAGTCACATTTGTCAAAAAGAAGGATTTAGCTGGAAGGCACAATTCCAGTGTCCTTACTTGCTACCTTGAGTAGCAAACAGGTCAGCCATGTTCACTCTGTTATGTCGAGTCCTGGCCCAGGCACCACGATGCCATAATGATTTGTTTCACACAACTCATCTAAATCCTTACTCTTCATGTGTGAAAAAACAGTTTCTGGTGATAGATGTGGGTTCAGGTGGTTTATCTGTTCCTTTTTCATTTACTGAAACTTGTGTGACTTGTTACACCATTTATTCTGAGTTAACCGCACGTCCAAAGTTTGTTTTTTAGATGAATGCTTCAGTTTCATTATGGTCTTTAGAACTCAATCTCTCAGCCTGTGTGCATTTCATCTGGAACACATGTGACTGAGAGGCTGGATTCCCCCTAAAAAGGTCATGAATTGTGTCTACAGGGAAGAGACTTTTTTTTTTTCTCTCTACTTCACACTCTGCAATAAGTAGGAAAAGGCTGTGATTCAAAAATACATATTTTATTATGAACAGTGATCTGTATGTAAAAGAACCGATAGTTCTTCTTCATGACTTTGAAAGGAAATACCACATGTTCTTCCTATGGTACTTTTATCTTTCTTAACAGAAAAAAAATCACCAGAAAGGATATCAGAAGCCAAAGGTTTTCTCAGTTGATAAATGTTAAAGGATTTTTTTTTTAGAAGTATATATATCCCAAATATAATTCATTGCATTTCTAGCTCAGTGTTTTTCTTCAGTGAAGCTTCTTAACCTATCCGTAAACAACCCAATCACTGAAATGTTTGTTTGTTTGTTTGTTTAAAGGAAACAAACTGCTCTGCAGATGCCTTTTTGGTCCAGCTTCTGCATAGCTATGTAACTGTATGTCCCATATGATTGAGTCGCAGTGCATTTATGGAAATATATATATATTTTTAAATAAGATTTTGAAAGGAAGTTCTTTTAAACCCAGGTCTTATTAATTTTATGTGCATATAAATAATTTTAAACTGTGATAACATATAAAGATGAAGAGTAGCTAAATTGATTTAATGTTCACATATAGGAAGGATTAGGAATTAAGTACAATTTGAAATCCAGTGTATTATACTAGACAAATGCTGCATTGTCCCAGTTTAAGTTGCTGGTGGTGAAACAGTGCCCCCTGATGTCCAGCAAGCTGCTTGGAAATCAGCTACATTCTTCCACATGTTCTTGGAGGAACTGATCAACAACTTTCTAAAAACTGTATTTAATAATAAATGAAGTTGAGAATTCGATAAGTCTGCTGTATCATGCAGAGGATTTAGATTCGGGTAAAGTTGCTTCCTCATTATCACTGTGTTCAGGCATCAACCTTTCCATGTTGATGTTTTCCCATGATGTTGAATCCTTGAATCATCCCCATCTCAGTAATCCTACCTCAGGCTGCAGAGTCCTTCAAGGAAAGAAAGGTGAAGTTGCAGATTTTCTCACAGCTTTTTCTCACAGCTTCAGTTCCCTCAGAGTTGGAGGTCTGTATCTGAGCAAACCCCTGGGTCTAGGGAGGGAGAGGACAGTACAGTAAGTGTTAGAAAGTCATGATACCCGTTGAATAACTTGATTTTTGAGAGTCAAAAGAAAACAATATTATCTTAATATTTTGTTGCAGAACCACCAGCTCAAAACAAAACAAACCAAAACTTTAGAAAGGGGAGAGCTGCAGAAAAAAAAAGCTGGAAAACTCTGTGTGGATAAAGATATACAGTGTAATCCACTTTTTATTGATAAGCCAAGGAATACAGATGTTAAAGTGTAAAGAATAAAGAAGTGTTTTGCAGGTTTTGCATTTTGCAGTGGGTCATAAAAATGACAGACGTTTGTTTCTTAGTCTGAGTGGTTTAGATGGCTATGTGAAAGTTTCTGTAGCTTACCCCTTCTTTGCCTCCTACAGTTATCAAGTGAATGGTAATTAATTAATTGAAGAGTTCCTTAGATGAAAAGCATTATGGACAAGAATTAAGAACAATTTAATGCAGGGTAAGTCAACCTAAACACATCTGTCTACGAAGAGAGTTACCTCAAAGAAACAAGACTTTTGCCCAACTGATTTATTTGGTATTATCTCCATCTCACTGCCACGTTTCCCGATTTCAGCCTATTCTGTACAGAGATGTTGTTAGTTCACACATTTACCACTTGGTATGGTTTTTTGTCTTTCTCTCTAGAGTAGCATGATCTGAAACTTGGTATGACCTTTCCCTGAATATCCTCTGAGCACCTAAATTAAGATATCTAACAAATTATTAATAAAAGATGAGGAAGGAGTAAAAAGGTTTCTCTTCTCATTAACATAATAAATGAGACCAATTACACTTCAATTGGCCTGTACAGGGGGAAACAATTAAATCCAATAAATTTCTTGCCATCTTACTAGAATAAATTTTTAGCTCTTAAAAGACAACAGTATTTCACACCGAATCTTACCAAGCAAAGAGGTTTTGTTACTACGTTTCAATAGACGGCCTTAGACTAACTGCACAATCCTACACGCGTTAATTGCTTCTGTGGAAAAGTAAGAGGAGGGTATATTGCACCTGTATTTTTAATGGTCTTCACCGTTAGAGATGCTTTCTCCCTCATGTCCTGTGTCGCCAGCAGCGCACCCGCTCACGGGACGCGCCGTGAAAAGAGCCGTGCCCCGGTGCCGCTGCACGCGGACGTACCGGCCACGCCGCTTTCGGGGCTCACCTCGTCTTGTACGGGAGAGCGATGACGTGAGACACGCCTTCCCCCCCCACCGGCCGGGTTCCTGACAGGAGCCGTGTCATCGCACGGAGCTGCGACATGAGCTTAGCGTTTTCTGGACCCACGAAGTCAGAGTGCTACGCTCCGCGCACCCGAGGGCGCGCTTTTTGCCGTGGAGGACACAAAAATCAGCGGAGCTGAGCACTCTCCCTCCTGCCCGCCCCGCTACCTGCCTGCCTGCCTAGCAACAAGCCGTTCCCTTCTCTGATTGGCTGGCGGGCTCCGCGGGAGCTGCGCAGCCCAGCGCCCCCAGGAGACAGGAGGAAGGTAGGGGAGGTAAGCGCGCCCCGCCGTCCGATCGGCTGAGACGGCTGCTTCGCGCACCCTGATTGGCTGCAACAGGCGCCATCTCGGACAGCGCGGCGGAGGCGATGGCGCCACCGGGAGGCCGCTGAGGGGGAGTGCGTGCCGCGGGCCGGGGCGAGGGGCTGGCCGAGGCCGCCGCGGGTTCCAGGCCTACCTGCGGCGAACCGAAGGAGCGTCCTCGCACCCACACCCGAGGGGATTTGGTTTTGATTGTTTGTGCGATAGCTGAGAGCTGGAGAGCCAGGTAGATTGCTCTGAGCCAGCCTTGGAGAGCCCGGTGCCCTATGGAAGGATCTAGTGCAGGAGTAAATGCATTTGCTCCTGTTTAAAGAGACCTTTCCCCACGCTCCCTTTGGGATCTTCTTGATTTTCACACTTAGCGAACACCTCCCGTTTGTTTTGTTGGTTATGCCTTCAGTGTATGCCCTACCTGAGGGATAAGTTTTATTCCCAGTGGCTATAACCAAATATTATCTTTAGTTTTTATGTTGTATGGCTTAATCATGGTTCTCTTGCATTAATTCTATTAATGTTGCTTAAAAATACACTGTCAGAAGCTGGAGGGAAAGAATGGAGATCTTTTGATAGATACTAAGCAAGTGTGAAGGGCTATGAAGATGTGACAGCAGCAACTTTATCTGGAAAGGATTTTTTTTCCAATTTTTCAGAATTTTGAATGAAAAAAAGAATGAAGTCTCCTCCCACTGTAAAAAAAAAAAAAGGAGACTTAGATAATTAGTACAGATAACAATTTTTGTATCACCTGACTCACAAGCTCTACTGAAAGGCTTCATTTGAACAAAAGAACTAGGGAAAACTACTGCTCAAGCTGACTATTTTTGTAGTTAATGTCATCTTCTATCTTTAACAGGAACCTTTACTTAACAAAATGAGACACAATCTGGTGTGTCAGACACCCCTCACTGTCGCTGTTCACGTGAAGTCGAGCGCATCCAGATCACATCAGCAAAAACACCTTATTAGACTAAAGCGGCCTACTTCTAAACACCATGAAGAAAATTGTGAAAAAAAGGTTTCTAGTCATAAATACACATGTCCAAAGGGACCATGTCTAGTTATTCAGCGTCAGGAAATGACAGCTTTCTTTAAATTATTTGGTAGGTTACTAATGACAGATACCAATGTATTGACTGAACAGTAGAAAACTATTAAGCTGGTATGTTTCCTAAACTCAGTAATTTTTTGAATGCTTCTTATATAGATGCTAATGGCCACATCATTGTTTACACATATTTTTTACATTTTAGTGTATAAATATGTAATGCTTAAGTTAAAAATTAAAGAAGGGCTACAAAACTGCCAAAAATTTCTTCTAAAATGACAAAATCAGTACAGAAGTGAGTCAGTCTGTGGTACTCCTGTTTTGGTACATGTTTGCAGATGGTGATGCACTGACCACAAATAAGCAAGTACTGCCTTACAAAGGCTGTCAGGTAATCAAGCAGCAGAGATCTCACCAGTCTATGATTGATCAGAAATAACTGGTATGCTATTAGCTGGAGCCATTTAACACAGGATGATGTTACATAAATAGAAAAAATACTGGCGATTTTTCACCTTCACTTGCTATTACTGAGAACAAATTAAATGCAGTTGCTAGATTTTCCACCTTGCCTTTCTGATAGCTTATTTTCTTTGGTTGCTTAAATTTTTTCATACCTAATCTCTCTTCTCCGCTCAGTTTCTCCATTCTGTACTGCTAGGTCTAACTTCTTTCTTATAAAAGGACCATCTGCAATTTATTTACAAATACTTTCTAACAAAAGTGTTAGAAAGGTGTGTTTGAAATACTACAACTTTTATTGCAGATGATGATCTAATCCAAGACTTCCTTTGGATGGACTGTTGCTGTAAAATTGCAGACAAGGTAAGTGTAGTTCCTTCTTAGTTAACTGAACATATATTGAGCAAAAAATCTAATCTTAATCATTTGATACCGTAACGCAAATACAGACCATATTTTTTTCTAATATGTTCATAGGGAAGCTTCAGGAAACTCAGTTTAAGCTTTCCTCTGATAAAAATAATCTTGGTGCAAGATAAATGTGTGAAGCATTTTAGGAAATTATATACTGAAATAATATATTGATACTTCATTTTACATTTTAAAACAGTATCTCTTGGCAATGACTTTCGTTTATTTCAAGAGGGCTAACTTCACAGTAAATGAGCATACCAGAATCAATTTCTTTGTCGCTCTGTAAGTACTTTTAAATTATCTGCTGTTATTAGCATAAACTTTGCATTATTTCATTTCTTTCTTTATGCCACTGATAATGATGACCTGTGATGAATGAGACTTCTTTAACGAGCGTGTAGTTGCTTGGGGTTTATATGAAGTATAGAAATGTAATCTACATTCTGTATGTAAATTGTACAAATCCAGTATTCTTCCTGAGGACCACCTGTGTGCAAAGAGCTTGAGCAGCAGTAAGAGGTCATTTGAGTTGGTACATAGTGTGGCACTCTGCCTACCAAACTAAAGCTGTGAGCTTTGTAAAGTGTTACAATAAATATATTCAGGATGATACATGGCAACATATATGTGGCTCACACTTGCTGTTACAAGACCCTCTTTTATATCTTTGCAAGCCTTTAAGTCATTTATACTAAAGTGTTTCATCATGGTACGCACCCAGGGAGTAACTTTTAAAATCAACTGCAAAATTTTCTGAGAACTTTTTAAAACAGTTTTAAAATTTCTATACTTGGCAACAGGGATGCAGTCAATAATCTGTCTTTACCAAGCCTATATAATCTCTCCGTATTTTGGTAGACCTACAGAGTGATTCAGCATTTTCTGTCACAGTGTTATGGTGCTTGGGTCGTCTTTTTCTGTAATAAGAGCTTCTCGGGTGCTCTGATTTGGCCGCTAGCACGGGGAGAAAGACAGCCCTTTCTTCTCCTGTAAGTGGTATTCTCGGGAGCATCCATGGAGCGGGGAGGAGGAAGCAGTCTTGACTCCAGTGAAGGGAGAAAATCCAGGCCAGAAGAAAGGGACAGAGGGTCTGGTGAGACTGGGACTAGAGGGAATATTTGGGTTAGGAGCAAGTGAGAAAATCGTGGAGGAGACTAGAAGTCATATTTTTTAGGGGTATGATTTACAGTTTAGTATCAGTTGGATCCAGAGAAAGTAAATACTTTTCTGTTATCAGAAAAGACAACCCAGAACCAAAAGTATCACATAGTGAAGTAAGGCAGAAATATGGACATGAAGAAAATTTAAGGTTTTCATTTATACGTGAAGATAGACCTGCATTTGTAGTTTGCTGCTAATTTGATATGAGCAATCTAATTTTCCAGGAATAGTTAAAATCCATGAAATAGAAAACGTGGAGTTTAAGATTTCATTACATAGGTTTTTTAAGCTTTATTTAGAGAATCAGTCAGAAATGGTTCATTTTAGTGCAAAGATATCCTGCAAGTTTGGAGAAAGCTCTCAAAAAATGTCAGTTCTTGTTTATCTACACATTTAGGAGACTCTATAGAGTAAAGCAATTTTTATAATAGCTTAAGTTTTTATTTACCCAAAGGATACAAGGGGAACTTTCTGATTAAGAAAATACTGTACTTCAGAGACAAGGCTGTATTTTTTTAGCAGTTTTTCCCACAATACTAGGAAAAAGGAGTAGTTCAATATTAAGTCTTTTAATGTTTGGAAATCATACTAATATAGTGATTTAAGATTGAACAACTCAGACAGAAACATATATATATTTGAAGGTATCTGGCAAATACTGTTGAAGAAGACGATGAAGAATCAAAGTATGAGATTTTCCCATGGGCTTTGGGAAAAGCCTGGAGAAAGCTCTTCCCTGATTTCTTAAAGTTAAGAGATCAACTCTGGAGTAGGATTGACTACAGGGCTATTGTAAGCAGACGCTGCTGTGAAGAGGTAGGCAGGGGTTTAATATTGCACATGCTGACACTTCAACAATTAATACCAGCTAACAATCTACCTCTATGCAAATGATTTCTTCCCTAAAGTGCGTAGACAAGCCCTGGGAAAGAAAAGATGCAGCTAAAATGTAATGGTCTGTTTATCCTCCATGATTTTTTTTTTCTTCTACATTGAAAATGTTCTTTGAAACGATACTTTTAAGGTAAACTAGAATATTTTACATTGCACTACTGTTAAAAGTGAAGTTTTTCTTGACTAGAATATTTCTGCTTTATGCAAATATTTTTATTTAAAATTTACCATTGGTTATTTCACTTTAGAAATAATTTTGTGTGCATTTGCTTTCCAAATCACGTTTTACTTGAAGACTTTACTTGTGTACAATCCTAGCACCTCAATTGAAATTATAATCCCTTCAAAATTAATAATATCACTTCAACTGAGTTTTTAAAAAGTTGGAAGGATGCACTTCCAACATTCTCTACTATCAATGCAGTGTTAGAATCTACACTGCTCAAATATATTTGGGGGGGGGGGCAGAGACATTCCTCACTTTTTAGGTGGATTGTATCTGTTCAGAAAAGCTTTGGTATGTTCTAGGAACATAATGTTTACAGCAGCTGATTGAGAAGAAAAATCTCATTTACTCTAGAATCCCATCTCTAGGGATGGGATTGGGTTCTTCGGGGAAAAGTGCAAGGACCAAGGCAACTATAGAATGCTTTTCCCAGCATACCCTCCCAGCCTCCAACAGTCATTAGTTCAGTGATGTTGTGAACCAGAAGATCTACCTACCCATTTCAGCATTAATTCTCTGCCATACATGAATTGGATCACCTTGTTGTCAGTTGTATGTTCCACTGTTATTTTTATGGTTTCTGGATGCAATGGCTGTTCTGACAGGTGATGGCTATTGCTCCAACACATTATGTATGGCAGCGAGAACGTTCTATGCACCACAGTGGAGCTGTGAGAAACTACAATGAAGTACAACTGCCCCGAGGACCTAATGCTGCTCCACCAGACTGCTTGCTTTGTGGTAAGAAAGGAAGACTTGTACAACTAGGATTCTCATCATCTTCCTCCTCCTCATCTACTGGCACTTTGGAGATGATGGAATTGCATTCATCCCAGAATTTGAAGGACACCCTTCCCACTGAAAAAGTGCTCACTGACTCTCTTTATTATGCCCAAGGTACGGTTTAATACTGCAAATATTTTTCAGTTGGTTTAGGAAACTGAGACCCTATTTTCCCTTCAGAATCCTGCAGAGACCACTGTGTCCCTCTTGGTATGCCAAGACAGAATCTCTTGGTGTAAGCAGACATTTGTATTTATTTTGACTGAGAATGCTTTATATATAGTAAAGTTCACAAATAACCAGGGAACTTTCAGGAGGGGTGCTGGAAGTGAACTAAAGCCATACATGCCAACAACCAGTCTTTTTCTTTAAATAAGCAGAGCTTTCTCAAGAGAACAAATTCAGTGAATTTCAGTTTCTCTTACAGTTGTGCTTTAAGAACATTGTTCTTAAAGAAACTGATAGCCACCAGTTGGAAGCCAGTGAAGACAGAAGCTGCTTCACTTGCTTTTCAAAGGGCGGACTTCGATCCATTATTTTTGTACTATTTTTTTTTTATCCTTCTTTTTGATAGACTGTCAGAGCCCATCCAGCAAAAGGAGACCAGTTAGAACCTGGAACCAAGACAAATCCATGGATTGGTTTACAAGCAATGAAGAATGAAATACACCTGATGAGACAGAAACAGACACTGTGCTTTGTCGAACAGCGTGTGTTGAATCACACCACCATACCTCATGATTCTGTTAAAATGCCTCCCTTTAAACAGTAGATGGGATTTCAAAATTTATAGGTAGTAGTAGTCAAAACAGTCATTACTTAAAAGGCACACAACTTACAAAATTCAGCAGCTACTTTGTAACATTTTATTTTATTCCGATACAAAACTCAAAATTAGCAGCAAACCTCTCAGCAGCATCAAGAATGTGGTGCTTGGAACTTTCTCAGCTTGGTAAGGAATGCTAATCAAAAAACAAAACAAGTTACTACTTCAGTATTTCAGTATATAATGATTATTTTATTATAAGTTTTATAATTTCATAATATAGTAACATGAGAAATGTTACTATACAACAACACAACACAAATCAGTCTTTTTGAAAATAAAATAACACCATATATTTAAGATTAAAAAAACCCAACCATTTTCCCCATGCCTCACCTGAATGAGCTTCCTGCCAGTATGATGGTCTTGCAACGTAAGGCGCCGAGCAGAATGTTTCAGCATCATCAGAAAGTGATTCTGGGAGAAGGAAGGTTTTTTTTCTAAATCTTTCCAACAAGTTTAAAACATACATGCAGATTAGAGCTGCCAGTGTGCATGGATTATTTTCCCCTGACATATTTTTCTATTCTTTTTGCTTCTACTGAAGTGTTTTGTTGTCATCTCTTGGGACATTCAGACCTCTTTGCTTTACTATGGATTTTGTAAATCTGTAGTAGAAGACATCTAATGCTGGATTTGCCTGGAACTGCTTAACGTGCACATTGGGGTCCTCTAAAGCAGCTACAGCACAAGTTTAGAGGACTGAGATTTATGAAAAAGTATGAAAACAGTAGTGGAAGAGCAGTCAAGCTTTACATAAAGCAGATTGCAATTTACTTCTATTAGGTCTATACTTTTCATAATATAAACTTAAATAACCATTAACATATCCTTTTTCAAACCTGACAAGGTACAGGCTCTCCAAAAGCTTGCCTGTTCTTCACAACAATCTCAGCTGACCTAAGAAAAAAAAAACCTGCCTCTTGCTACAAGCTTTGCCTTCATTAAATCCTTGCATTATCAAATTGCAGTAACAGGATCTCTCATCAGCAATAATGTTCTTACCATTGTGTTCACTTTCTTTAAGAGCTACTTGATCCTCAATGTGGATTTCTTCATATTCCTTTTGAAGGTGTTCTTCAATATTTTCTTGAGTTTCCACCATTTGCCTTAACTGGAAATTCTTGATTTTAGCAGGAAGTACCATCCAATTTCTATGAGTTACCTCAATGATCCTTTCACACAAAAAAGGGAGCTTGCAAGTCCGTATTCTGTCTAAAAGGCCAATAACCTGTGTGATACTTTTGAAGAAATGCAAAGGATAAAGTAGGATTTTGTAAACTCAAATTATACATTGTTCACCTCAGCTCTACTGCCTTTGTCACAGTCTTTACCTTTAAGGTTACACGAGTCCTTCAGTTTTAGTTTAACAGAGCTATCAATCTAACTACCGAATTGGAAAATAGTACAGTTATTTTGAGGATGTTAAGTGAAAAAATCCAGTGTCCATAATGAGAGTGGTACCAAAGTAATGGCTAAACAATATGGCCAAGTGTAATTTATGCCAAGTACTACTCCCTAAAGTAAAATTACATGGGCAAAAATATTTTTGTTAAAAGTTTCATTAATGCTGGATGTGTATTTTAAAACTTTAGTTTTGTAACAATGGTAGGTGATGCTTGAATAAAAGCTTAAGTGCCAGAAATAAATACTTACTTTGCTAAATACACTGCGCACACACCACCCTGTTTCAGACTTTGCTGTACAACAGGCAGGGCAGACTGAGGGTTAAGCATATCCAGAACTATCTGCAAGAATAAAATACAAATGTTTTCCCAGTAAATATTATATATATATACACGTGTATTTCCCCCCATAACAACAGTGCTTGAAAAAACAATGTTTATCTATGAAAACTGAATGCATACAACAGCACTATGTAGTCACAAACCAGCTTTATTACTGCCTCTCAAAACCTTAGAAAAACTCGAGGTCCACACAATTAAAACCCAAAGTCCTTGCTACTTCTAAATGCATTTCTATTAAAACAGCAAGTAGCATTCCACCAACACAGTAGTCTTGTGTTAACATTAAAGACTACATTTACTAACACCTTTGGATATCTAGTTTTCAAATAGAAAAAAAAACAGATGCTCAAGTGCATCTGTATCATGAAAAGGTCACACTACAGTCTCAATGTCTAATTTGCTGTTTGTTTCAAGATTTAGAAAACTTCTGCATTTGGCAATTTGACCAACTTCTGCTAGAAAACTATTGAAACTGTAAACCAATGGGATATGCAATATCTGATCCTTCCTGTAGACTGTTACTTGTAAAGTTTTTTAAAAGTTATTTGTATGCTACGTATTTAATTTATTTGCTCAAAGTGTTTAACACAATTGTAGTTTGTTTAAAACATTAATGTAAATTGTTCATCTGCTTTACATAGAAGAGTGGTTAACATCTAGCTCTTCTTCTCCTCAGCACATCTCCCTTTATGAAATCTGGATATAAAAAGCAGGAGAGAAAAGCAAACAATAGCATTCTGTGCCCTAACTTAGGCCCTAGTTACATTGTTCATTCAAGATAGCTGATAGCAAAGTGTTTACATATTTATGTTTTCAATAAGCTTGTATATTTTTCTTAAATTTAATTAAATATATGCCTTAGATAGAAAAATTCCCATTTCTCCAAAACACAAAAATAGTATGTCTTTCCTTGCAAGACAGCAGTGATGAATTGTATTTCTGTATTGCAGCCATATCACTCTTTCATTTTGGAATCTGTAACTGAAACCTTGAAAATACTTGTAATCTGACAATAATAAAAAAAAAAAGTTTATTTCATTGGAGATCTGATTGTTTTTTCTGCTGTTAAACTAGATATGGGAATCTCATTGTGAGTGTGAGCAATCACAAAATGTCAGGGGCTGGAAGGGACCTTGAAAGATCATCCAGTCCAACCCCCCTGCCAAAGCAGGATCACCTAGACCAGATCACACAGGAACGAGTCCAGGTGGGTTTGGAATATCTCCAGAGAGGGAGACTCCACAAGCCGCCTGCGCAGCCTGTTCCAGTGCTTTCTCACCCTCACAGTGAAAAAAATTTCTTCTTATGTTTGTGTGAAACTTCCTATGCCTCAGCTTCCACCCATTACCCCTTGTCCTATCATCAGGCATCACCCAGAACAGAACAGAACGGCCTAGGTTGGAAGGAACCTTAGAAATCATCTAATCCAACCTCCCTGTCAGGGGCAGGGATGCCTCTCAACTAGATCAGGGTACACAAGGCTCTGTCCAACCTGACCTTGAACACCTCCAGGGAGGGGGCAGCCACATCGTCTCTGGGCAATTTATTCCAATGTCTTGCCACCCTCTTGCTGAAGAATTTCTTCCCAAGATCTAATCTAAATCTATTCTCCTTCAACTTAAATCCATTGGTTTAAAACCCAATGGAGGTTTTAATTTATGGAGAAAAGATAAATATGTCAAATGGGGGGATTTTGTGGACTTACTGCATCAAGTGTTAGAGATTTCATATCTGCAGCTGCTGTTGAAATGTCTTTAAGAATGAAATCCACATTATCTGGCCACTCTTCCATATGTCCTATTTCCCACGCAGCACGCCAGTGCCTGTAATTCTTCTTAGCTAAGTTATGATGATCATCTCTGATTTCATAACTTATAACACGTCCTTTGGGCCCAACTGAAAATAAAAGACACTAGACTTACTACTTTTCCTCCCCTGTAATAAAGAATGTAGAGAAAAGTATTGTAGTAAATAAACTACATTTAATAATAATACACCTTTAAATCTCAACTTCACTTTAGGAAATAATGACATATAAACCAAGCAGAGTTTATTTTTTCATTACATTTACAAAAATATATGCAGATGAAGGGCTGGGTCAAAATCCAGACTGAAACCCATCAACCTGCAGTCTAGTAGTACAAACTGTTCCTAAGATGTCCTGACATAACTCCTGCAACAAAAGACAACCCGAGCATCTACGGCCCTATCAATCAAGGATTCTCCTGCTAGAACCAAGAAGGCTGCAACACTGGTCACTACTCAGAGATGCTATAAAGCTGACAGACAGTGACTGCTTCTGTGGTTATTAAGGTTTGAAACTGCTGGCTTTAATTTTTTGGACAATCCTAACTTTTCACAAAGATTTGCTGTTTTCTGTGCACAGTTCTTTTACCTGTTCTTAGGGTTGGGGCAGGGCTAATAAGACCCCCAGACCTGCTCATTGACCTCATCCCTTAGACAAGTTTTCAAGTGTATTCTTTGATTTACACAGGGTTGTGTTATTTTCCTGTTACTGCCTGTAACTGTAATAAATTATTTTATGTATATATTTAATATCCTGAAAGTTACCATAAGAGCCCAATACACAATGTTTTCATAAAGGAAGCACTATGAGGCAATTCAGATGCAGATGTCAGCATGTGCATTGCTCTGTTATCCTATCCTTGTCTTACTCTAATCTCTCAAACCTACCACACCATTAACTTCTCTTCCTCCTTGCTGCTTTTTAATCAGCGAAGGCAGCTTTCAGCAATAAGCAGCTCAGCTGGTGAGGTTGTGACTTTTTAAGCCATTTTAGGTTGGAGTCAACAGGCTCCATCCCCTCATCTTTGTGATCCTGTTGTGAATTCATTTAGAACACCGAATAAAAGAAGGGATGGGTTTCCCAGCAGCCTCTCCCTGATGCAGCTCACCCTGGATCAGACAGAGGCCAGGGCAAATACGTAAGGAGGGAGGGTTTGAGCAGTGCTGACTTTGATCATCTTAAGTGGTTGTAGAAACACAGCACCAACTCCTTATTCATGATTATCATTTTGGAAATATTTTAAGACTAAAATAATTCATATTCCTTCCTCTGCTCATTCCAAAAATTTCCTACATTTTGAAACAAACTTCTGGAAAAATATCTAGGCAAAACTCTTCATTGTTGTGAAGCTGCAGTATGTCAAGTTTGCAAACATCGTATTTTCTAGCTGTCAAAGATCTTCAAGTCATGGCAAATGCCACATTCTTAACAGGGTCTTAGCTGTTGCACATCAGGACTTTCTGGGAAAGATTAAAGAAGGAATAATAAAAAAAACCCAACCAAACAACAAACAAAATAACCCACACACACAACAACAAAAAAACCCCACAAACATAAAATGAGAGTAACACAAAGAGAGGAGATTCATGAAATCTGTTAAATTAATGAGAATTTTGGTTATTAAATACTTGCATGGACCTTGGTGATGTGTCCAACAGATTTAAACTCCAGCATTTACCTGTGTAACAGCTATTTTTCTTGTTGGGTATCACTGTATTAAATGATGGCAAAACTAGCCACCATTAAGAAAAAGCAAATCAAATCTACTTCTGGGTCAGCACCAAATTGTGTTAAGCTGTGACTAACACTGTCTGTACTTGGTGCTGATGTACAGTAAATTAAAAAATAGCAATACAATCTGATACTTTTTTTTTCCCCCTCTGCTCAAGATAGAAATGAACTGGCGTGCAAGGACTGTTTTCTTCCCATGGATAGGGTTAACAGCTTGGCGGTGCCAAGGATTTTGCTGACTTGGCTAAATAAAAGAAAGCAATCAGAAAGAAACTATTGGACGGCTGAAAAAGGAGAGGAATAACTGGTAAGTCCAGATGTGTTTGTATGAAATGGCCACATTGGACTGAATACCCAAGGCAGAAAAGAATTTGCTGTATTTATCAAAAGCTGTTTTTTGCCTTAGTCAGCATCAGGTGATCAATCTCTTTCTTCAGATTTAGTGTCTGCTTGTTCTGTAGAGGAACATGGGAAATGCCAATGACCCTTACTTCGCCCCTCTCCAAACGCATCTCTGCAAACTGAAGTGCTGACTTTCATCTTCTGTTTTGTCAGCTTCTAGCTCCCACAGCAGCAATCGTTACTTTGAGGATAATCCCATACTATCTTCAGAATCCCATCATGGAACTAAAAAAAACCCACCCTATTTTATCACAGATAAAGTGATCTGAAAGGACTATGGAATAGCAATAGGAGGCAGAAAGAGGGACATGGAACAGAGGTACAACTGCTGACCTTGAAACCTGGGCCCAACATCTATCAAGACACCTGCAGCTGGGTGACCTTGGGGCATTATTTAATGGCTGATCACTAAAAAAGCGTTTTCAATCAAATTAGTATTCCTGGTGGAGATTACTGCAGCTAATGCAAAGAATTAAAAAGAACAAGCTCCTCTGTTTGTCTCACTGGGGGGCCCTCCAGATTCCCTTTGCTGATGCTTATATGCCCTCATCAATTTTAAGCTCCTCATGGAGCTCAAGTGCTCTAGCTTGTACCATTCACTGAGTGTAACAATTCCTAGTTCCTTACATAATCCCCAGTAGTGTGACCTGGCATCCCAGAGCAGGGATGTATCAACAGCTCTGGTAACTGAAAACTAAACTTCCTCAGAAAAATTCATGCTTCTAAAAAGCCTTCTGTTGTTATCCAGGAGAACATGCCGAAGGACAGCAGATACACAGCACTGCTACATGGGAGACTAAATGAAAACAATTTGCTGCCCTCAAGTTCTAAGGTTATTTAATGGACTTGAACAAAAATAGCAGCTGATCTCTTCAGTTTACCTCCCTCACATGAGTGTAAGAAGCATTGCCTTCCACAGATACCCTCAGCTGGCTCTAAGTGGAAGTACCAATACATTTTTTCTATCTTGAACTGTTGAATGATAGAACACAACCACAAACGCAGCCTGAACCATTTTACAAAGACAGCATAGTCTACAGCAATGTCTTCTAACACACATTAGGAAACAATAAAAAGAAGTGTTAGTGCTGAGGTTTCATGGAAACTTGGGATACACAAGTGTTTCTCAGGCACAGTGACCACTGCTGGCACCGTCAATTATTCAGTAACTCTGATGGTGGGGTGCCCACAAATGCTGACTTTGAACATCAGCATATGCAACTCATGCTTTCCTGCTCTATAAATTCAAGGTGATCTGCGATGAGGTTCCCACATTTACCCTCAGAAGTCCTTTCATATTACAGGGAAGGGCAGTATTCAGTAATAACAGAAATATATATACAAAAAAGATAATTTGAAAAACTCAAATGGTGCTTTGTTTTTTAGGAGTGTGCAAAAACAATTACACCAAACAGTTGGGGGGGTTTGTTTCATTTTGTTTCCCTTCCTTAAGAAAGTTATTCCACCCAGAGCCCACAGATCAAATTCCTCTGAAATGTGGTCCACTGGCAGGATACCTACAGATGAGATTGAAGCGTGAGATTTTGCCCTCACTTTGCTGAGCGCAAAGTTCTCTACCTTTCACAGCACTGACACCTAGATCAAACCAGGCTGGCTGTAATGTGAAAGAATGAGTCCACACAAGCATTTTCACTGGTACCCAGCAATATGATTATTCCTGTTGTCCAACAAAATGTGGAAAAGGGAACTGAAAAAAGCAACAGATTGGAGAATGAGTCTAGTACATTTAGGCCAAAGCCAAAAGAACAACAGTTAAAACTTAGGTTTCTGCAGGCCCTTCAGTAACCCTTTGTACTACAGCCCTCAAAACTCAAGTCAAAATGGTCTGCAGTCCCTGCACTGGCACAGATGTAATTTTCCTTTATGTCAATAAACTATATATGAATACATAGACTGCATCAAAACTTTTAAGAAGTAACCATAAGCATTTTGTCAAAAGAAAGACAACATGTGATAAAAGAATTGCACTACTTCTGTATTTCCTAAAACCAGATTCTCACCTGCTCTTGACAGAAACAAGCTCATAGCTCCAGACCCGCTGCCAGTTTCTAAAACGGTATCTCCTGGGTGGATATCCATCATCATTAAAATAGCACTTATATCCTGTAGGTGAGAAAAACACAGCACATTGTTCGTCTTGGAAACTAAGGGTGAGAGTCGGCCAGTGACCTCCGAATTACCAGCCAGTACCTTGGGGTAGGCGATGGTGGGCCCCCGCGGCATCAGCAGCACATACTCGTCCAGCGAGGGCCGCCTCAGCAGCAACCGCTTCCCGGCCGACGTGCACAGCAGCTGCCCGGGAAACTGCCCGATGATGTCGCGGTGGTGCAGTTTTCCAGCGGAGCAGGTCAACACTGAACCATCCGCCAGCCGGCACAGCAGCTTCAGCGTCGTGTTGTGCTTTCTGCGCAGCTCCGCCAGCGCCAGCTCACCGGCACGGAAAGGGCCGTGACGCGCTCCCGCCCCCTCAAGAGGCGCTTGACAAGCGGCCAGCTCCTCTTCCTCCTTCACCTTTCTAGGGGGATCCTGAGGGGCCGCCGCACACCGCCCCACCGCCGCCGCTTCCTCCGGCGGCAGCAGCCGCCTCACCCGTTCCAGCGGCGATAGCGACGTCTCCCATGCTCGCCTCCGAGGCTTCCCTCCGGGGGTAGCCCCGCCGCCGGAGGAGGAGAGGGCGGAGGAGGCTGCCCGCCGAAGCCCACCCCAGGCCCTCATGGAGGGAAAGGCGAAAGATGGGAGGAAGGAGACGCTTCCAACCGCCGGCCTCGCGCGGCTCGATGACGGCGGGTGGCGTCACCAAGGCGCGCGGCGCAGGCGCGCGAGGACGAGCACGCGGCGCAGTGCATGCGCCGGCGCTAGAGGGGCTGGGCAAGGAGCGCCATGGCGGCAGCAGCGTGTGGCGGGGAGGCGGCGGCGGCGGCCCGGGCCCTTTGCGCTTTCTCCCCCCGCGACCGTCGCTTCTTCGCCATCTCTAGTTCGGATGGGCGTCTGCGGGTGTGGGAGACGGCTAACAGCCGCTTGCAGCACGAGTACGTGCCCTCCGCCCACCTCAGCGCTGCCTGTACGTGCCTGGCTTGGGCCCCGCCGGGGGGACGCCCGCCCCCCAGCAAGGTACGGGCGAGGTTATGAGGGAAGCGGCGGGGATGGGAAGGTGACGGCGACACCGAGGGAAAAGGAGGAGGTGGGATGGGGACTGCGGCTCCCCGAGCAGCCTCGACGCGTGGCCGCGGCCCGCTCTGCTTCACCCCGCCCTCCCGGCGCCATGTGGCGGGGGGTCGGCGTGGCCGGGCGGGAGGGGGAGCGGAGACTCGGCGTCCCGGTGCAGGGAAGGGGATAAGGGTCTCATGGGGAGGATCGGGGCTTCGGAGCTCCGCAGGGTTCAGCCACGGTCTTCCACTATGATGCCTGGGGCTTGTCCACGCGTGATGTCCCCCTGGGTGGGAGGGATGCAGGAGAGGAATCATTTCCTTCAAAGAAGCGTTTTAAGATCGCGTTTAACGAGGCAGTTTTACACGTGTTGGTGGGGGAAACGGTACTGGAGTGTGGGTTTTTTTTTTATTTTTAATTATTAAAAGAAAAAGAAATGGGGGGGGGGGGGGCTATCAACAGAAGCACTGACTGTAAAACCATTTGTCTTTCGTATACCCTGCATGGAAGAAGCCTTCCTTGAAGGAGCAAGGTATGTTACTTCGTGGCACATCTCACCTTAATTGAAGAGGTGATGCTACAGAGCAGGTCAGCTACTGTGCGTCCAGTTAGATTATGTACGGTCCGTATCCACTTAAGGCAGGGTCTCTCCACATCTCCTTATCCTTGGAAGTATTTCCATGCAAGCTGCTATGCTGTCTATGATACATCTTCCAGAACTCTGGTATCCTGCAAGAACGTTTTCAGTAACTTAATTTAGAGCACACATCAGAGGGCTTGGATGTTCTTCACCTTGAATTTATTTAACTTCACCTCAGGTAAACCCTCAACCTGAAAATATTTGGAGTATGTATAATAAGGTACCTTTTCATACTGTTTATGTTGAAGTAATCCTGTTTTCTTTAGCTAGACTATACCATTTCCTGAGGACAAGTGTGTCCATTGGATAAAGAATGGGACATCCATTCCCTTTATCATAAGAAGCGGGGGGGGGGGGGCTTTTTATAATGTTTTTTGTATATCAACAGTTGAGTGTATTTGAAATACTGTAAGAGCTATTTCAAAATGCTTAACACACAGATTGCTAATCCAAAAGAAGATAATATTGTCTCTTTCTTTTCTTTTTTTTTTTTCCCCTCAGTTGAGCAGCTTAGTCCCTGAACTTTTTGAAAACTTCCAGAAAAATGTAGCAGAAGGGGTTAGTTTTAGATTGCCTTTAACTTGTTCATTTGTCATGTAACTTTGAAGAGAAAAAGATCTATGCATTCATTGTAGGGCTTTATAGTTTTTTTCTTCACTCTTAAATAAACTGAAACTGGCATGTGAAAATGGAGTTAATCTATCCTGTGTGAAATAAAAGTTAAGCTGACATAGTGCGCTGCTGCAGTGGTGTGAGTCAAAACCAGGATGTTTTGGAGTGGCTTTTAAAAATCAACCCTTTCTAGAGACTTACTCCTAAAACCCACAGCTCCAATTTAATCTGGTTTAGGGTTTTATGGAAAGCAGAATCAACCAGACAGCATTTGGCTACCTCTCACTGCTTTCTTTTTATTCCAGTAGTTGACTGCTGTCCACTGTTTCTACGTTTTCAAACAGAGCTGGAAAACATACCATTTATTGGAATAATTATGGCATAAAGTTTTATAATTCATTGATTTGACCTTAGATTTAATGGAGGAACTAGGGCTGTAGTGGTTCTGTCCAATCTATTTTATTGAATGTGTTTTTTTTCTGACATTATATAGTGTTTTCTTATTCCTGGAGAGTAGACATCTCTAGGTTGTACTAGGATCTGGTGTTCAGGAGTAGCACTGTTCCAGTAGATATCTATAAATGGTACTTGGCCAGGTTACACCTAAGCTATGTTTTGGACTGCTGCCATGCTCATGAAGGCCATGTGTTACAGGGGAATAATAGAAATTAAGTTTTGAACTGCAGGCCCTGGAATTGCTGATTCAGTGGTGGCTTATTGGGATATTCCCTGCACACGTGCTTTCTAGTGTCAGTGCTTCCTGCTTGTGGCGTTCACCATCTCCTGCTCCATGGAGTGGTGCCTTGTGCAAGAGTATGTGGACCACTGACTTTCAAAATACCTTCTATGTTCTTTCTTTATAAGATGGAACTACTCTGTCATCTTCAACTCTCAGGACTTTAATTTAGGCTTCCCTCCTTGTTCATGTTTTAAGTGTTTCACTTCACATGTGAGCAGCAGAGGTTGGATTTCTGTTTAAACAAAACAAAAAAAAAATCAGGGGATGACCTCAAGTAAGAACATTATGGAAAAATAGGTGCAGAGTCCCTTTTCAAATAACGTTTTAACTATCTCTGCTAATGAAAACACTGTGCATTTTCAGGCAAAGTTGAAGGATTTCTAAATATCTTAAGTTTCCATAAACCTGAGAGGGGGAAGAAAAAAAAAAAAAAAAAAAGCAGTTGGTAGCCTATGTATTAATGGGATGCAAGATAGAGAAGTTTGATTTTTTTTTTTTTTTTTACTTGGAGTGGTTTTCCAAATTATCTCCAACATTAATGGGTACCTGAATTTTCCACTGGCATTTCTTGCATTTTTGTCACCCCAAAATTTCTGATGAAATGCCCCACTAATAATGCTGATAAAAGGTGGTCAGTAAAGAAATATATATGAAAAAGTAATTGGAAGAGCTTTCACTGCCTGTAGCTTTCTTCTTGACAATGGAAATAGCTGGACTTTAGTGGGAATTTTGTTGTACTTTTGTTTTGTTCCAAGGGAGATCAGCCATAGGAAACTGAAATGAAGAGTGAACAAATTTTGGTTAAAAAATTTATGCAAGGGAAGAGACTAAAATCTGTTCTAAACTGTGGTTTTGCTTTGCTGTGGGGGTAATGAGTAAAACTGTTAAGTACCAGAAAACACATAAACTGTCCCTGCATCTCCACTGGCTATGTGGCCCTTGTCTTTGCATGTCAGACAGGAGTTTCAAGTGGGCTTAGTTAGCACTGCCACCAAAAATTTTACTAGTTGAGTTTTTTTCTCATATATTATAACCTGGTTGATTTATTTGGCTGTGCTTTGTGACTGTGATAGTTTCTCAGTGCCTATGTTTCTGTGATATTTTATAAACACTTTCCAAGGAAAGATGAAACCTAAACAAATGCTTTCAAAACTCCATAATCTCTTTTCTCAAGAGTCTGCTTTTAATGTAAAAGCATCTGTATTCCATTCTGGTGTTTATTGGCCTAGCTCAATCCATTTTGCCTTACAGAAGGTGTTGTCCATGTTAAATAGAGAGATAAAGAAAGTTCTGCTTCAAAGAACTGCAGTACTTATCCTGTACTGTTAAAATTTTAAATCTTGTGGTGAAAACTCCCAAATACTGATTGTCATTACATCTCTGGACATGAGCAAAAGTTACGCACATTTGCTCTGTGAAGTCTGTGGTATGACAGAGAAGCTACACTACATGGAGCTTGCACAGAGCAAATTGCTCAGATTTTATCAGTCTCCTTTGGCTTCTGGCTGCTCATCAATGCAAATATATCTCTTGCATAGAGGAAGCATTAGCTTGTGTATAATTTTTATTTTTTGTGAGTTGGAGGGAATGCTTTGCTCTAAGGTAACAAATGTAAGGAAGTTTACCAAAGTCCAATTCAGAAGCTAAGCTGTAGCATTAGGGATGATTTTTTTTCTCTATGAAGATATTGAACAGTTTTTTCTTCTGTGTATGTGTGATTAATTATGTGGTATTAACACAGTGAGAATAAATGTAGTGACTTCTGCTGCTGCCTTTAGTTTCACATGCTCAAGAGCTGCTTTTAGTCATTCTCCTCTTCCCAGTGATGTGCTACATTTGCTCATTCTTGGTTGAGATTAAGTGAAGTCCCTCCTTGAAGTGGCTGCTGGCACTTTCAAAGCAAGAGAGTGAAGACTTAAGAATTGCTTGATCATAGGAAGACCTCTGCTGCTGATGACAGGACTTGGGCACAGCACTTAGCTTTGAGCTGTGCTTACTTCCTTCTGTGGAGTGGGGTAGCATTTTATTTTTAAGAGGCGTTATGAATACTTAACATTTGCAAGACTCTTCTGAATAGCTTTTGGGAAAAAATAATGTGATCGTTCTTGATCAAGCACTTCAGTTTCTGTGGATGAAGTATTCTGGTTGTGTTAATCATTACCTCTGCCTTTGGGACGCAAACTCTGCAAAAAAACTTAAATGTGTTTTTTTTCCCCTCATACACGTGGTTGCTAGGCTAGCAAAATGGCCTCCACCAGATGTTTCCAGGTGACTCACAGCAACTTCTTTACCTTGTACATGGAGGTACAAGCTGAGTCTCTAGGTTGCTCTGCACTTCACTGTCTTCATTTTGTTTCTTAGAAGAGTTTGTGCTGGTTGACTGGGTCTCACACTTGCAGAAGTTTGGTTTTGGGGTTTGTTTTTTTTTTTTTCCCTGTGCTTTGACACTGAAGTTAGCTGCTGGTCAGACTAATTTATTTTACATTTTCCTTTCTTGATTTTCCAGGATGGCCCTCAGAGGAAAAAACGGAAGTCAGAAGTTGCAGAAGTGGACAAACAGTTAGATATCCTGGCTATTGGAACAGCAGTTGGTAGCATTTTGTTGTACAGCACAGTAAAAGGAGAATTACAGAGCAAGCTAGTAAGTGATACACTCTTCTTCACGTGCTACCAAATACTGATGTTTTCAGTCAGGTTATGCTGTTCTTTCTGAATAATTAGGTTAGTTTTTTAGCAACAGGTAGGTTTTGTTTTGTTTTTTTTTTTCCTTAATAGCTGCATATATAGAGGTGTGGTAATTCAGGTACTTGGGAATCTTCAAACGGTGCTCTTTCTATTGTTGGCATTATGTGCACATTGAGAAACCTTGGTTTCAAAGTTCATGCAATATCTTAACATTGTGCATGGAATTGTCATTTTTAATGCAAAGTAGCAGTAATGGTGAAATGCCAAACTGGAGAGCTAAGGCCTCAGTGGGAGTGTCATACCCTCATTTCCTGTGCAGTTCTGTGGGAGAGGAGAGCAGGATTGAAGAAGTGTTGGCAAAGTGTCATGTTTATGGACTTTTCTGTAAACTTACCTTCCTTGCAGAAGCTTTTGAGCTCTCTCAGCACGTGATTTTTCTTGAATGACGTACACTGATTTTTGTTTTGTCTTTCTCATTCAAAACTTCCCTGTGACTCCTAAATACCTTGGTTTTAGTTGTGGGATATGTCACAAGCAAAATCTGTATGAATGACTCTGTGTAATACTTTTTGATATTTGGGCATATTTTTGCTTCAAAACTGTTAGATCTGTATAGGGTGATAAATGTATATGAATGTAGAGAAAATAACAATTTCTTAAATTCATGATATGTGCAAGTGACACCAGCTAATAAATAGCAGTTAGTGTTTTATGTAAAAGTGTTTATGCCTGAAAATTGTGAACAAAAATAAGAGTCTTGGGTTAAAATTTACAGTTTCAGTCAGTTTGAAAACACTGGCTGCTCTTCTTTAGGAGCAGGATAGCAGATGTTATTTGGTGAGTACCTTGTTTTTTACAGATAAATTGAATGAAAAGATTATTCCTTCTAGAATAAGTGCTGTAACTTTTAGCTGTCATTATTGAAAAAAAAATGTTTTGCAGTGATGTATTTTGTCTTGCTCAAAAGCTAATTTGCAGCGACACTTCTAGGAATAGCTGGAGCTGGCTAGTGCCAGTTCAAATAGTGAAATTTTATAAATTCCAGGAAATATTTTCATAAATAATTAAAGGGCATATTTAAGCTGCAGAGATTTTGGTTGTGGAGAGAGTTGAATGATACAACTTTGTAGGGTCTTTTGGTCTGATGATCGCTCACTTTTGAATGCTGAGTACCAAGAGAAGGCTACTCACCTCTGAATGTACTTAAGCAAGTTGGCACTTAGATGACTGTCAGCAAGACATCTGTGCTAACCTTTCCTCTGAGCAAATTTCATGCTGTTAGACAGCCTTATTTGTCTGTGTGTATAAAACTAGTGGGAAGGACCATTTTTTTTTAACTCTCAAGTGCTAGAACAAGAATGAATTCAAATATTGATTTGCACATACCAGAATAGGAAGTATCTTTAATTTACGTAACGGTATATGTTTATTGGTCTTTAAAACCACACTCTCTTCACATGGCCCGTGATTTGAATTTAGTTCTCAAAAGACCAGCTTGTTTGTGTTGTTGGTGAGGAAGACTTGGTATTCAAGACTTTTCATTTATTAATGAGTTGACCCTCTCTTACCTTTTGTAGGATGGGGGTCATGACAATAGAATAAACTGTGTGAGATGGCATCAGGATAACTGCTGCTTGTATAGCTGTTCAGAGGACAAACACATTGTGGAATGGAACACACAGACCTGCAAAGTAAAGTGGTAAGTGATGCTGGTTTTCTGTCAATTTTGTTCACATTTTTAGTGTATTTCCTCCCTCACGGGTTTTAGTGAGGCCCTGTTGGAAACGCTTCATTCTGCTATTCAGGCTTCACACCTGCTGTACAAAGTTGGCTGCTGTTATTTTTCTGAGCTTGGAAGTGGTTTTCTTAAGGGATAAGAGAGTAATTCTCATAGTTGGCTTTCTTCTGTGCATTGGAAAGACTAGATGAAATGAGTAACTGCACTGAGAGGAATTTGTGTCCCTCCATGCTAACTTCTAGTGGGATATGGGCTTCCAGTCACTTTTTTGACACTAAAAAATCTAAATTCTAGAAAATATGCTTGGAAATATGGGGAAACAGATACTGGAACACTTTACTCCAGTTAAATCAGTTACATGCACCTGGCTTTGCTCAAAGAGCCTTGCTGTGATGATAATCCACTTGGTTTCGCTCACTACTGATGTGCAGTGAGGACAGTTCCACTTGGCTGTCTGAGCAGGCTGTGACTGTTTAAAGTACTGTTGAGCAAAAGAGAGCTTACTGCAGTGACAAGATGTCCAGTGTAGGCATTTACTTTCTTTTGCAGTAAAGCCAAACAGTTTTTAAACTTTAAAGAAGAAACCAAGATTTCTATTAATGATCCTGGTTATCTTACTTTGGTAAAAGCCTGGTGTGTGATGGCATTCTGACCCTTCTCTTACACTCTTTCTTTTTTTGTCACATTTCCCACTGTTGTGTTGTTACTCCTGCATCTCTCTTGGTTTTGGTAAAGATGATGTGGACACTGCAGACAGCCCATTGCCAATATTCTCTTTGATTTCCCTAGAAAAAGAGATGCATCCTCAGGTTGTATTAAGCTGACATCCTGACATAGAGCAGCAGGAGGTAGCCATAAAATTTCCCTCCAGCCTTCTCACTGTTGAACACACCCAGTTCCCTCACCTTATGTAGTCTAGTCCCTAAGCTGCTATCGTGGCCCTCCACTGGCTTTACTCAGTGACTTTTTTGTACTGTCCCAAACTGGACATAGTGCTCAGATGCCGTTTCAGAGGTTTTGCACAGGGAAGAGGAATCACTTTCCTTGACTCACTGACTATGCTCTAGCTAATGCAAATCAGTATGCAGTTGATGTCATTGCCACAAAGACTCCTTGCCTGCTTATGCTCAACTTGACTGTGTGGACCACAAACTTCTTTTCTGCAAAGCTGCTTTCTAGCCATTTGTCCCCAGCCTGTATTGTTTTTTTCCCATCTCACGTGCAGGACTTCCTCTTTTCCTCTGAGCTTTGACATTCTGACAGTCTATTTCTCAAGCCTGCTGAGATGCTGCTGAGTACCACCAGCCCTGCTCTCCAGTGTATCAACTACTCTTCCTAATTTGGTATTGAGTGTGAACTTGTTATGCATGCATTCTGTCCCGTTTTGAGGACATTAAGACATAGGCAATTAAACACTATTGGGATGTACTTAGGCCATCAGCTGGACTTCATACCAGTGATCACAAGTGTTTGAACTCAGTGATGCAGCCAGGTCTTATCCCTCCAAAGTCCATCCATTCAGTCTATATACATCTGAATACTGTGTGAGATGTCAAAAGCATTGCTAAAGTCAAGTTAAATAGCATACATTGCTTTCCTCTCATCAGCCAAGATAGTTGTCTCATTAAGAAGGCAGTCAGGTTAGTTAGGCACAATATGCCATTTGTAAATATGTGCTGGATGTTCCCAGTGGCTTTAACCTTTGTGTGTCTGGAAATGGCTTCCAGGTGGATTTCTTTTAGAACATTCCATGTTGTTTCATGGATTCTCCTTCTTGTGGGTATATTTTCTCTTTTTGTCTTTTCAGGTCATCAGAAATTTCTCCTGAGCTACATGGTCACTCAGAATCATAGTGTGGTCTTCTAAGGCCTTAGCAGTTCTGGATGTGTCCCAGTCAGTCTTAAAGAGCTGCATGTGTTGGATTTGCTGTTGTGATCACTGATTTGATTTACCTTTACTATGGAGAGTGCTCTGCTCCATCAGATTGACTCTAGCACTAGGTTTGGGAACAAGGGAGACCTGAGGGAGTTTGCTTTTCAGTGCTTTGGTCTTTTCTGTGTACTGAACGAGACCCTACACTATGCAGCAGAAGGCCCATACTGCCTCGGTCATCATCTTACTGCTGCTGGTGTGCTGTGTGTAGATGTCCTTTTGTTGGCCTTTGTATTCCATGCTGGCTTGAACATCAGCTAAGCTTTGTCTGATTCTGTCCCTGCATGCCTGACAACATTTTTATATTCTTCTGTGTAACTATCTCCACTTTTACCTTCTCTATCATTCTTTCTTGTCGTTTTTTTGGGGTTTTTTTTGGTTTTTTTTTTGTTTTTTTTTTTTGTTGAGTCGGGAGTTACCCAAGTGGCCAAGCCAGCCTTCTGCAGTAGCTGGTGGACCATTCTTTTGCTTTGAGGAGAGTATCCTAGAAGAGCAACCCACTTTCCTGGACACCTTTGCCCTTCAGTGCAGCCTCCCATGGAATCCTGCCAACCAGTTATCTGAATAGGTTGCAGTCTGCTCTTTTGCAGTCCAGTGTTGTAATTCTGCTGTCTGTGTTGCTTATTTTTCTTAGGGTCTAAATTTCCATTGTCTTGCAGTTACTGTAGCTGGAGGTTGTCATCAACCATCACATCCCTGACCAGTCAGTTCTTTTTTTTTTTTTTTTTTTTGTTCTTTGAGTAGCTGATCCAGTAAAGCACCTTTCATTGTAAATCACTTGAATCAGGATCTTCAGCACTTGCAGGAATCTCTGGGACTGCTTGTGCTTTCCTGGGCTGCCTTGCAGCAGTTGCAGGGGTGGTTAAAGCCCCTTAGAAGAGCCAGGGCATGGGATTATGAAGATTTGTCTATTTGTTTTTTAATTCGATAGTCTGTAGCAGATGCCCACAACATCACCTTTGTTGGTCTCTTCTCATACCTGCCTGTAAGTTCTCCACTGGACCTTCGCCTATTTCAGAGGAAAGCTCCATGCATTTGTGCTGCCCTCTTCTGTGGAAGAAGCCTCTCTCTTTGCTTTCCTGCATCATTGAAGAGCCCTCCTAAAGGCCCATTTATTTCAGCAGTTCTGTCTTGCAGGCTATCCCACTGTTTTTCTGTGGTCCCAGTGAGATTAAAGCTCTGAAGCTGCCCATGGTCATCTCATTCACTCTGTTTGTGTCCCATAGCACATATGTTCATATGCAAGTACTTGAGTTGGGCCCCAGTCATGCTGCTTTGTTGGCCAGTGTGAGAATTTTTCCTGTTGTGCTTCATCTTGGGTGTTTTCCTCTTCTGCCCCATGCTGCTGCTTTTTGGGGGGCTGTGGTTATAAAAGGTAACTAGAGGCATTGTATTCTTTAATTTAAAAGATGGCAGCAAAAAAATAAATTACAAGTACACCAATGATATAGTATGCTCTTCACCTGAATTTTTTCTCTGCTGCTATTATGAGTCACACCTAAGATAAATTAAATTGGAAAGACTAGAAGAAAACAATTCTCTAAAACTTTACCTAAATCTGTGAGACTAGAAGGAGCAAATTATCCAAAAGAATTGCTCGTACCCAGTGTACATGTGGGATGGCCTGCATTCTTCAGTGCTTGGCAGGACCCATCAGGAAATGATTCCTCGTGTGTCCCACAGAGAAGTCAGAATGGTTGCTCCTCATGTAGAGAGGTGATAAGCAGCTTTGGACTTGCAGGCTTCCACATCTCTTCCTGTAGTGGTATGAACTCCTAGAGAGGAAATTGGAACCACTTGCCTTTAGGCTTGACTTTCTTAATTACTGTACAAGTAGCCCACTTCAGGAGGTCTGTACAGCACGTGTTGAAACCTTGGGCAGAGGGACAAGCTGTTGGGGAAGAGAGTTTCTGAAGAGGGAAGACAAGCTATGGGAGAGAGGTAGTCTAAAACATTCTGGATGACTACTTTTTACTCTGGTTGTAGCTTTGTCATCTCTTAAATACCCTGACTACTCAGAGGCGTTCTGTACATGTCCTCATGCAGCTTCTTGTTTCATGTTACCGTGTTTAAAGTTTTTTCCTATAAATTTATATAAAGGTTATCCAAAGTGAAAACTAGCAGAGTTTTGCTGTGTTTTATATTCTGCAGTCTAGGCTAGACTAGTCTTTTTAGTACACATAAAAATACCTTCTTGGGTTTACATTATTAAATGATTTGAAATTCTTGGTCCTGGCCTTCTGTTAGGAAAATACTTCACTTTGTCATATTCTTCATAAGGTGTCATGTTGTTTGTCAGGTTTGTAGAAAGTAAAACTTTCAGGTTCTATGAAATCTACGTAAAAGTGGTACAGTAATTGTGCTCTGTTTTGGCTGCCTGGGTGTGTGAAAGCAATTTGGATGTACTTCCAGGGCAGCTATTTACAGTCAGAATGTGGAAGATTGCAGGGCTCTTCCTGACTGTAAAGGGTTTGTGTTAATGCTTTCACTGTAATTTTGTACTGTGAGAAGCAGATAGTACTCAAGAGTCCTTTAAAACAGAAGCAAGCTTTTAATGACAACGGGTTTTTTGCCTTTTTTTTTTTTTTTTTCCCTCTATTGTAGTATCATAGAACGGCTTGAATTGGAAGCGGTCTTAAAGATCATCTAGTTCCAACCCCTCTGCCATAGGCAGGGACACCTTCCACTAGACCAGGTTGGTCAGAGCCTCATCTGGCCTGGTCTTAAATACTTCCAGGGGTGAGGTGTCCACAACTTCCCTGGGCAAGCCCTTCCACTGTCTCACCACCCTCAGAGTGAAGAACTTCTTCCTGATGTCTAATGTAAATCTACCCTGCTTCAGTTTAAAACCATTGCTCCTTGTCCTATCACCACAGGCCTTTATAAAAAGTCCCACCCCGGCTTTCCTGTAGGTCCCCTTCAAGTACTGAAAGGCTGCTATAAGGTCTCCCTGGAGCCTTCCCTTCTCCAGGTTAAACAAATCCCACTCCCTCAGCCTGTCCTCATTGGAGAGATGCTCCTGCCCCCTGATCATCTTTGTGGCCCTCCTCTGGACTTGCTTCAACAGATCCACGGCCTTCTTGTGCTGGGGGCTCAAGAGCTGGACACAGTACTCCAGGTGGGGTCTCACAAGAGCAGCAGAGTGGCAGAATCACCTCACATATTTTTTTTTAAATAGTGCTTTGAATCATAGATCTTTAAGGTGCAGTTTATTATTGTTAGTGTCATTGACAGACTTGGGAGGAGGGCCAGAAACTGAATAGGCCTTGAGACTCTGAACTTCTACATTGAGAAGACCTTTCTGAATGGTTTGGTGTAAGCTTTTTGGTTTATGGTGCAAAGAGAAGTCTAGAAATGGTATGGCTCCTCTTACCCTATTTTGAATAGTAGAGAGCTTTTAAGAGAGGAATTCAGAACAAAATAGGTAGATATATATTAAAAAAAAGTTGTTAGGTATTAAATAACTCCACTTTTTTGAGTTGCTGTGTTTTTGTGTAAATTAATTTAAAGGAGAGGAGCAGAAACAGAATAGCTTTGACATCACCTTCAACTCTTTAAAGGTTTTTAAATACAGTTTTTCCTTAAATATTCCAGCATGGTTGATATGAATTTTGAAAGTATGCTAATGAATATTGTTTTTTATATTTCTCCATCTTTCTCCTGTTGTACAAAATCCCCCCATCCAAATTTTAGCAAGTGGAAAGGCGACAATAGCAGTGTCACCTCTCTATGCATCAGTCCAGATGGGAAAATGCTGCTATCAGCTGGTAGAACTATAAAACTGTGGGACTTGGAGACCAAAGAAGTCTACAGAGTAAGTATCTGTGTTCAACTAGGTGAAAAAAAAAATAATTCTTTCTTTATTGGTGACGTTACACACCTAGTGTTTCCTGATAGGGCATCTGCAAATTTTGCTGGCTGTGATGAGACAATTGGTGGGTTTGGGATTGCTGGAAGCTGTTGCTGTGATGATACCCTCAACTGTGGTTTCAACTTTCTGAGAGTTGAATGAGGACATTAAATTCCTTGGCTGTGTCTGAGCATGCTACCAGCACCCCTTCTCAGGCCTGTAGCAGAAAGGTGGATGCTGTGCTTTTTCACTGTATCCCTTTCTGACACCCTTTAAGCAGGAGAACTGGGTTCACCCCAAGTTTAGTTAGTGCTGGCATGGGTTTGTGCTTGAGCTTCCTGACTTTAAATATGAATCCGTCCTTGAAGCCTTCACGTTTCTTTGCTAAACTTCATGTAGCTGGTGGCTTTATCAGCTTTGCTGTGGAAAGAGCTGTAAGGCATAGGGGCAAACCCCTTGCTGTTCCTGAGCAGGGCTGAGATGTGAGCAAATTACCATGTTTTAGCTGTTCTGTGAATGCAGCCATGTTTTCTTGCCTGCTAGCAGATAGGACACAGTTAGGCTCTGATTCTCCTGGTACTTGCTCTCAGGTAAGTGTGTACACATGTGCTGTTACTGTGGACTTGTTGGCACATGGCAACTACCATGTATGTCTGGTACCTATGATGACCAAACCCACTGTTTGCAAAAGCAGATTGAAGAACAGATTATTTTTTGGGGGTGAGGGGGAAGAGTGGGGAGGTTGAACACCCTTAGTGTATCAACAGACCCTCATGTTTGTCTTACAGTTGAGAGTGAAATTATGAATCTAGTTTCATTGTAAAAGTTGAAGTGTAAAATTGTGTGTGGGGAAAAAAAATGTGCTTTCTGACAGTTAAGAGCAATACGGGTGGATGGGATTTCTTTTGCATGGACTTAGTCCCCTTAAATTTGTCTTTCATCCCCATTTAACTTTTAAAATTCTGATAAATATCTGGAGGGTCAGAAAATGTTTCCTTGAAATACAGAAATGCAGAGAAGCTGATCACTAGTCAAAAAAAATCACTGAAATGTCCTTGTTAATTTAATAATACTTAAATCTTTCCTGACATTCTTTGTTAACTAACGTTTTAATTGTTGCCCTATGACTGTTTAGGGCAGGTGTTGAAAGAATCTCCTTTTTCTCTTAGCATTTCACAGGCCATGCTACATCAGTGTCATCGTTAATGTTTACCACAGTGAAACCTATGAATGAAAGTAAGCCCTTTGATGGTATTACAGGGCTTTATTTCTTGTCTGGAGCTATACATGACCGATTACTGAGTGTATGGTATGTAAGCATTTCATAATTTCTAACTTTGTGAGCAAGTATGTTCTGAGCTCTGTGATTAGAGAGAAAAATAAGCAGAAGGGGCACTCTGGAGAAATGCAGTGATCATCTCTAAAATGGTTCTTTCAATTTGATGATTGTTGAATGAAGACATGAATTTCCTTGTCTGTGTCTGAGCATGCTTCCAGTTCCCTTTTTAATTACTACTGTATGCCAAGAACATACTGTAAAAAGCTTCCTTGTTCTTTCTACTTATTGTAAGGTTTACGCTAAGTTTGCTTGCCAAATTTCACTTGGGAGTTACTTTGCCTGTGGAATTTGGAATCCTAATTTCAGCTGATCATGAGTATTTTTGGATGGGGTAGATACCACCAAAGTTGCTGGTGATTTAACAGGCTTTATAGTGCATTTCAGGTGCAGAGGGTGCTGTTTGGGCTGTGGAAAATAATGCAGACTATTTGTGTCTTCCAGGCAGATCAGATCAGATAGGAAAGAAAAGAATGCCGTGATGTCTTTCACAGTAACAGATGAAGCAACTTTTATTGACCTGACTGTATCAGAAGTCAAAGAAGAGGTAGGAGCAATAGTTTGTAATCAGATATGTTCAACAATTTTCAATTGTCACACCAGTTTTCTTTAAAGGGTGTAAAGAAAGAAGCTTGGTTGGTATTTGGGCTCTGCTATGCAGAGGTGAGATCCAAATGCCAATTCAGAGGTGTGAGGGTATTTATTACAGGTGCATTTCTGAAGCTGATAGATGGAAATACTAATTTTCAGAGCTCCTAAGAGCAAATTCAGTGTTTTCTTCAGAAATTTCGCTTGTGATGGCAAAAATGTCAGTTTGCTGTTTAGAACAAGTAAGTAATCAAAATCGCTGTTAGAACTTGGCAGCAAAAAAATACACCAAAAATTATTTCTAAAAATCCATTTTGGATATGATACTGTTTTAACTGTTCTCAAGTGGCTTTCAAATTTTCAAAATTATCAAATTTAGATAGATCAGTAATGATACAGTTATGAGTATTTTTCTGTCTCCTGATAGTTTTAATAAATGTTCCCGAGATGTTAGTGCTGTTGATCTTCCTTATGAGTTTAGTTAAATCTTTAATGCATTTAGTTACCAAAAAAAGACAATTTGTAGCTATGCAGCTGTCTCTTGATGTCTTATGCTTATGGGAGGTTTGTCCTTGAATCTAATTAAAATCTCTTCCTGTGTCGTCTTTCAGCCTGTGAAGTTAGCGGTTGTGTGCAGAGATGGGCAGTTGCATTTATTTGAACATATCTTAAATGGGTAAGTTAGTATCATCTTGGGGAGGGTGCCTTGGGGAAAGGCCAGAGACTACTGTAAGGCAAAGTTCAGTTGTGTCATGCTGCTGGCTTTGAGCTCCTGTATCTGTTCACAAACAAGGTTGCAGCTGGTTCCTTGTCTTGGGTTACTGGACACATTTTTGGAGAACTTGCTTGTTGGAGCTGTGCTGCACTTTGGTATTAAGTGTTGATTTAGCCAAGATTTTAGTCTGTCTGTACCTCCTCTTAGCCATCTGTAGGATGTGTAAACTGTCTGAGTTTGCTGAGGACCTGCTAATGGAAGGTACTCAGACGTGCAAGGTATCAAGTGTTGAAGCTAAATTTCTTGGCATTTTTTCATTCCTTCTTTTTCCAGTTATTGCAAAAAACCCTTAACATCAAACTGTACTATCCAGATAGCAACACCTGGAAATGATGAGGACTCCACACCAAAACCAGTCCCTATTCTAGCAGCTGCGTTTTGCACAGACAAACAGTCTCTGCTGCTTGTATATGGAAACACCTTACAGCCCATCATAGAGAAAGTGGTATGTAAAACTTACTGGAGAGGTTTTGGCTTTTGTACTATGAATTCCTCTCACTTGAAGGGTTTTTTTGGGTTGGTGTTTGTTTGGTTTTGGGGTTTAGGTGTTTTGTTGTTGTTTTGGTTTTGTTTATTGTATAACAAGAGAAAGCTTATTCCATCTTACTACTTCCTCCTTTTCTGGGAGCTATGACTGTTTCCTGTGAGCTGTTTTGAAAAGTGATTTGTATTCTTTCAATGAAAATACAACTTGTTAGCTGTTTCTTGCCATTTCAGCTGTTACTGAGTTAGGCTATTGAAGCTGTTTGTAATACTGTTTCAGTGAGCTTCATTGGAGAGCCTAGAGACGTAATAAAAGGCAGATGTGCAAAGCAGCTCCTGTTCTAGAGTGGGGAAAAAAGTTCATTATATCTCTGGAATTTGTTCGTATCTTTCAGTAGCATAATGAATCACAGGGGTGAATCTCAAAGATATTAACTGGTTTTGTTCCTGTCCTAGTCTTTGAACACCACTGAATCCCACATATGTTTGATAAGGGACATCCAGAAAGTGTTGTCACTGAGAACAGATGTTGCTCTAACAAAGGTGAGCTTTGTGTGAAATGTGATTTTGTTGCTCCTCTTGTTTCACTTCTTAAATAGTAGAATTCACTGCTCTCACTTACAATGAGCTTAGATTTCTGGATGGACCTGCTCAGAGCTGCACTGGTAGCTACAGATGTCCATAGCATGCAGGCAGGTGTGGGGAAAGTGCTTCATGGCTGCTGTGTGTCCTAGTACACTCTTTCACACAGTTAACCCTCTAATAGCTCATAGCTGTTATGTTCTCAACAGGCCTGCTTGATGGACAGGATTGGCTGATGGTTTCTGTTCTATTTGAGATCTGTCCTTCCCCAGGAGTCTGTCAGTTTGTCCAGTCTCTTTGACCCTGTTGGTTTGAGTTGAAGTTGGGATGGCTTTATTTTAGCATTGAAATATAATGTAATGGAGCCTTAAAGGGCATGTCCTTTTGCCTTTTTCTTGAGGTGGCCCTCATAGGTCCCTGTTCACTGGGATATGGCACCTGGTAATGCGAGCATGACACTTAGATGGCAGCAGTGTCCACTGAGGCCCCATAGCATTGTTTTCTCTTGTGCAGGATCCTCTGGGGGTTTAGAGGCAGGCTGTGAAGTTCTTACTTAGTGTGCATATGCCAAGCCTTGAAGATTTGGAATGTTTGCAGTACCAGTGAAGAGAGCAGACAGTGCAGTTTTTCTAGGTCTCAAGTTACCTCCCAGATCTGGTGCTCTATCAGACGGGTTGGGGGGTTTGTGCTGACACCTCTGTCCTGCAGCTGGTGGGTAGCAGAGCTGAAATGCAGTGAGATGTGTAAGAACTCCCTGGCATGCAGTGATGATACTCATCTTGGTTTCGCTTTTTGCTGATTTCCAGTGGAGACGCTTTTCTCTTGGCTGTCTGAGCATGCCTTGCGGGGAGAGGGTCAGTGAGTAGCATGGTGAACAGAGGTGGTAGATCCTAGTCGAGTTCAGTCTACTTAGTTCTGTGCCTGAGCAATCCCTAGAAGAAAATTGGCAGGATTGAAGTGAATAGTTGCTACCTTCTACATTGTGCTGCTGTTCGTGATCAGTTCTTACCTTCTAATGGAAGCTGAAATAATCTGCATGCAGTTTATGAGCCTGACACCTGCTGTCTATTGCAAACAGGCATCTAAGTGCTTGTTGTTGGATACAAACACTTAGCTTGATGAGTGTTATGAAACAAGCTTGTAAGTAAAAAGATTCACAGGTGATTCCAAGGAGACTGTTGCTTTAGATAATTATGAAAACTAGCTGACTGTTGCTTGAGGTTATTAATTGCTTTTAAAAATGTAGGATTTTCCTAATATATAAGTCAAAAAATGGTTGTAGCAGGCTGGTTTTACCGTGTATTCAAGAGTCTCAGAATAAAAGCAGTATTTTGAACTGGAAGAAAGCTCAAGATATTGGCAGCTTGTGACAGTGTGGTTATATATCCCTACTAGGTAAAGACGCCTGTTGTGAACTCAGACACCAAAGTTCTAGTGCCTGGCATTCCAGGACATAGCACAACTGTCAAAACTCCATCCTCAGGAAAGGAGAAGAAGAAAAACAAGAGGAAACCAGGAGAGACAGAGGTAAAGTGCTTCCTCTTTTAAACACAGCAATAATGGTGAAACTGGAACCATAAATCATTGTTCAAACTTCTTTAGGTGAACTTGAACTTGCTTTGTTTGGCATGGAAGCAAGGTTAATGATACCATCTTTTTGTATGAAAGAGACTTCCCTCTGCTCAGAACTTTTCCCTCCTGCCTTGCCTGTAGTGTTGCCATGTTCCTACAGAACTTTGTCATACGCTTGTGTCTGTCTCTCTGGGCTAAGGTTATATTACATATACATATTTTCAGTCAGAGCTTCATCTTCTTTCCTCAGGCTGTTCTCTGTCAGTACATTTAAAAGAATATGCAAAATTTATGTTATTTTCCAGCAGAATCAGAGGGAATGCTGTAGGTTAGACACTTTGCTTTCAGCTGATGTTTCTGAGAAAGTGCCCTGAAACAGCACTGCCCTTGTTTCCTGTCTGCAGGAAAGCATTGAAGAGCGCCTTGGGGCACTGGATATTGATGTGAGCAAAGTAAAAACTCCAGGTGGCCTTCCCCAAACAGATAGCTTCGCGGTGCTTTTGGTTCAGGGCTTGGAAAGCAACGATGCAGAAATCTTAAATGTAAGTGTTAAAAGATCATTGTGCACTGTTTAATCTATGCACTGAGACTTGGGGGGAGCCTTCCTGAAGGCCAAGGAAGCTGAACAGTCAAGAACCCACTGCTTCTCCCAGCTGCTTTTTGCCAATTTGCTGCTCAAGGCAGTGGTATTGTAAATTATATTGATGGTATCACTTTGCTGCTCTTGCTTGACTTGCTTTTGGAGCCAGTCCATGAACTTTGAAGCAGTTCTGTTGATGATAATTTGTTATGTCACACAGTTCAGATGTTTCACAAGTGATGTTACTAATGCAGCCATCTTCTCTTTAGCTTGAGCTGGACTGTAATCTGTGTTTAGTCTCCAGGGTGTACTGTTTCTAAGTAGATCCTGTTTGCAAAAAGCAGTGATGACAGCAGTTTCACTTGAAAAGCTTAGTGTTGCACTTGAACTGGGAGGAAATAATACTTCTGGGGCAGGGAAATTAAATCTTAAGATTCTGATGCTGAATAGAAATTGTCACAGGTACTGGTGAAAGGCATTTACAGAAGTCAAGCATAGAAAATAGCAAGAGACATTTTAATATGCCTGTGATGCTTCATTTCTAATATGTGGCATGGGATAGTGGCAATGCTAGATTGTTCTAGATGGCTTAAGTGTCCTACTTTGTTAATTGTAGCCGACTTGGTAAATGGAACTTCTCATAGTAAATCTTTTAATTGTTAACCTCACCTCAGCATATGAAGGCAGTGGAGTAGAAAGAGATTTAAAGCCAGGAATTGTTGATTGTGATCATTGCTCCTACATATGTTAAAACTGACTGATTCTCTGATCATATTTTTCTATTTTAACAGAGAGTGCTTAACACAAGAAAGGAAAATGTAATAAAGAACACAGTAGCCAGAATGCCTATACATGCTGTCATTCCCCTGCTGCATGAGGTAGGAGGGACTGTGTTTCTTGTACTGTCATATAGGCCACCTTTAGTTTGCATTCTGTCTGGGGAAAATCCAGGTTTTGTCTCTTTATTTGTACTAGTGAAACTAGTTTGGTAGTTTTACAGGACAGAAATTATTCTTAATTTATCTCTGATATGCTCTTGCCTTCTCTGTCTGAAGCTTAACCAAAGGACATAATGCCCCTGTCAAAGCTAGGAAGAGCATGAGATATCATATAATGTTAACTTACATTCATTATGTGGCAAATAGAAAAGGAAGAGGTTAGTTAAGTTGAAGCTTCTTTAGTCTGTGGCATATAGTTACTGTTACCTCTTCTTTTAAGCTATTAAAATAACTGATAATTTGAAACATGAAAACAGCAGTGTTAGCCAGAGCGAGCTATATGAGCATAAGTATGCTAGATACTCACATGAGAAAAAGAAAAATAGAATACACATTTATGGTTCTAGGAAATTGAGAGACAATTTCTTTCCTATTTTGAAGATAGATCAGAAGCCTGTATGCTGTATTTAAGCTTTGCAACACAGAATATAAATAAAAATAGAAACAGGAATAGAACTGCATAGCATAGCTTGAGTATGGAAACTCAATGATTTTAAGAGGGATGTAGCTTCTGAAGTGATTATTATATTAAATAAAACCTGTATTTGACCAGAAATATTTTAACTATTAACCTCACTGAGACATGACTTTAAACTGAGCATCAGTTAGTTGCTCTTGTTATGTGAATGACATTCTGTAACTCAGGTTAATCATTGGATTTCTATTGTATTTTAATGTATTGTCCACAAGTAAGATTTAAGATTAACTTGTGTTACTAATCTTAACTGAATTATGCAGATGGCCTGGGTTTGAATGTTAGACTTGCTTTAAGAATGTGGTGTGCACCTTCTTAGACTCATGTTCGTGAGATGCAGTGTTTCTTCTCTAGGACCTTTGTCAGAGAATCTAAGTGAAGTGTTTGATTCTATAATCTCAGTGGATGGACAGATCTTCATGTAACTGTCTTCTTCAGAGCTTGAGATTTATTCTATGAAATAGCCTTTTACTGACTAATAGTTTATCTTTGCTTGTTTGCCCAGCTTGTCTACCTTACAACAGCTGCTGTACTGAGCAGATGCACAGAAACATAAAAACAAAGGGTTTTCCTTCTACTTACTCCTAGCAGTTCTAAGTTTCACTGGATATGTTGCATGTTAGGAGTTCCAGTTTTACTGTAATAATGAAAATCGGCTTCTGCAAGTTACCAGCCTGTGTGTAGGGTGGTAGAGCCAGCAATACAATATTCTGGAGCCTGGCAGTGATTAATCCTAGCAAACTTCAAATACCTGGAGATCTTTCTGGCCCAGTGTAGATGTTATGTTGGTTTTATAAACTCATTTATGTTTATTACTTGTTACTGATTATGTTTTTGTCCTTTTAGCTTACAAAGAGATTGCAGGGCAACCCCTACAGGTAAGAGACAACTCAGCTACAGTTAAATTCACCTGAAACTAGTATGTGCATTATGGTTCCTCCCTCTGCTTATGTAATTGATTTCCATAGTAGCTGTAATTAATCTGCAGCATCTTGAGGTAAAAATTCTCATCTGGTAGTGGGTGCAAAGAGAAACTTCTATTAAGGCAGTTCTTTGTCAGGATGACTGTAGTGAAATTAAAAAGGGAAAAGGATATCTGAAATAAGTACGTAACCCACATCTGAAGTCTCAGAATATTGACACTGTGGATCTGATAAATATGTAACATATAATAACTATCAACTGTATTGATTGGTTTAATGATCAAATACACATCTCCTGATGTTGTGTTTAATGAATAACAAAAGATGGTCTTCCTCCTTATCCTGTTATGTTGCTATAAGGATAGCATTGCTGAGACTAGCTGTCCTTAATGGTTGTGTTGGGTTTTTTGTTTGTGGTTTTGATTTGTTGTGTTTCTTTGTTTGCTTGGTTTGTAGAAAAAAGTAGTGTGGTTTGATCTTTTATTTATTGAAATCTCCCATAAAAGGTGTCAGAAACCCTGACCCCCTGAATGTGTCTATTTTAATCCCTCACTTAAATGTCTGTTCTTTTTGTAACAAATAACTTCCATAGGTGTCTCATCTGGATAGCCAGACTGTTCTATTTCCATCTGCACTTATCTTTTATATAATAAAGGAGGAGCTTTTAAAGGAGTTTCTGTAGAACTGTTCAGCATCCAGAATATGAAATGGGTGTTTGATACCATCTATTTTTCTTTTCCAGTGCCTCACTAATGGTTCGATGGCTGAAGTCTGTCTTTACTCTACATGCATCCTACCTTTCCACAGTAAGTATTTTGCACTCATACTAATGCATGTAACTAAAATTAGACTTAAGTGCTTAAATCTATGTGTGTTCTTCCTTCAGGATTGTGTAAGTACCCAAATCAATGTGCAGAGGGCGATGTTTCCACCACTTTTGCTGAATTGTTGTACAGTGGTTATAAATTGTCTTGGTCATTCATGACATAATTATAGTCATCCCAAAGTCAAAACAAGATAGGTTATGACATACCTGTGAGAGTTTAGGGAACAAAATTGCTGTCAAAGAGTAATCCAACCTGTGTTGCTAAATTTTAGAGAACTAAATTTGACTTGCTGTTGTAACTCTCATCTTTAGACTGTCTCGGACATGGCTGGATTTACAGGATAAAGTTGTGCCAAAGTTGTCAGGCTAGGAAGTAGCATCATAGCTTCTGGATTGAAGTCGAGCCTTGCCTTGCAAGTGATGGATAAAGCACTCCTGCTCAGTTAAGAAAAAGGCATTTTGGCCATGTTAGTCCTTTCTCCCATTACAAGATTGTTGTGCATCAGAACCTGCACATGTTGCTGAGGCTGCATTTGTACATTGATGTATGTTCGGTTCCCAGTTACACAGCTTTATGAATAGTGCTTCAGTACCTGTTTATGGCAGTGACTGTGGAAAGGAAAAATAGTATAAGAATTGGCATGTTTTGAAAGCAGATGATGTTTCTAAGTGTGGCTCAGTGTTAACTGATCAGGCTGCAGGTGGTTTCCATGAAGCCTCATCTCTCCTTCCTGTCTAGGACAAGGTGAGCTAAGGATCGCTTGCCCCAGACATACAAATATAGTATAAAGTTTTTAAAATAAGACACTTGTGATGTGTTGGTCAGCAGCTTCATTTGCCTTTATCCCTCTTCTCCCAAGTTGCCAGACCTTATTCCTCAGCTGGGAATGCTATACCAGTTAATGGAGAGCAGAGTAAAAACTTTGCAAAAGCTTTCCCGTCTGCATGGAAGACTCTTCATTCTTGTCACCCAGGTGAGCTGCAACTAAATAACATGGGATGAGCAGAAGTATTGTTTGCAGACTTAACCTCCTGTTGTGGTTGAATCTGGTGGGACCTGTTACTGGGAACTTAATCCAGCTGCTGTACAGCTGCACTGATAATGCTTAAAGCAGTACACTTAACTGACTCATTAATCACTTGCTGGAAATGTTACTCAATTTTCCTGCCAAATGTGTCTGTTAACCCATAGAGTGTTAAAGGGGAACAAATAGGAGTTACTGGACTGCTTCAGAGCAGACGTCTCCAAAATTTCACTGTGTCCTTCATACTTGTGTGGCTGATAAACTACTGCTGTAAATAAATGAATTAATCTGTGTTAAACTTGATGTAGACTTCATTTACATTGTTATGAGTTTTGGGGACTTATAAAGTTGGAATATATGATTGCATCCAAGGTTAATCTGCAAATCCCATTCAGGTTGCAGCATCAGAAACAGTTCAGGATGTACCGGAGATTAATCAGACTGCAAAGCTGGTATATGAGGATGGTAAGTGGTGTGTGCTGGGTGTAGCTCACCTCTTGAATTCACATGACAGACAATTCTTGATGGCTGTTCGTCATGCTCCTGTGCTTATCTATCAATGTACAATCTGCAAGTAGAAAGTTTTTTTGGGAAGTCTATGTCAGGAAAGTCAGCGTTTAACGATGCAGGTGTCTTGTAGTTGGTTGTTCCTTCATTCCTTTCTCTTACTTCCTTTCACTACCTCCCATCTCTACTTCACAAATTAAGGAATCAGTTAATTGGAAGTGCAGTTTGCTGCTTAACTGAACTGGCAATCTCAAATTTCTGGTGTTAGCACTAGCAGAGGTAAGTTCTGCTAAGGTAGATACTGTCAGTGCATTTCTAACTTTAAGTCAGCAGGATGCCCAGGTGTTGGATATCTGTGTGTGCAGGTACACTTCCAGTTTGGAGCGCCTTTTTTTTTTCCCTACTGCAACTTCATATTCTATGATTGTAATGGAAGTGACTTGCTCATAATTCATGTAGATTGACCAAATATTGAGGTAGAATAAGTTTTGGAATTGAACTAGCACAGTTTGGAGTTAGCAGCATGTGGGGCTGGGCTTTGCACAATGACATTTTAAGTACTGTTCTGCAGACTGAAAGATTGTTTTGTCTTTGCAGAATCCTCAGAGGAAGAGGAAGGCTCAGATGATGAGATGATTGCAGATAAAGACTCTGATGTAAGTGGAGTTGGATCAGATCTTCTCTCATTTGCTTGTAACAGAAATAGTGTGATTTTTCAAAGCTTCAAAAATTCCTGTTTACTTTTTCCCCCAGGAAAACTGGGAGGAAGATGAAGAAAAAGAAGAGCAATCTGATGAACAAGACATGACTGTTGAAAAGGAAATAAATGGTGATTCTGATTTGGAACCAGAAAATGAAAGTGAAGAAGAATAACAGGATGAAAGAATAATTGTAGCAGTTTAAACAAGTGGGACACCAAACTCTTACTTCTGGATCATCTTGCTGGAAGATGCCACATTTGCATATAGGGAGTGCAGACTCTTGCACGGCCTGTGTGCAGAGGCACATGTGGGGCACTGTGCAGTTCTGAATCCAGAATGTTTAACCATGCCAGCCTTCTCTCGCCCGATTTCCCTGCGCTTACTTATAGAAACATTTCTTCCACCTCATGGTCAGATTATGCCTGTCATGTGGACATGCATTTGTATCTCAAGTGAAATAAATCTGCCACCGCTGTTTGTGTGGTAAACTTGGTTCAGCTTTACATTGAATTTGTTTCAGATATTCCAGGATCAAAGACAACTTGTCTGTACCTTCTTTTCCATGCTTCAGTTAGCAATAGCAAGTGGGCATCCTGCATTAAAAAAAAAAAAAGAAAAAAAGACAAAAACCACCAAAAAAGGGAGAAAAAAAAAAAAA
>JANIJG010015398.1:57378-67612 GCA_024611175.1 Megaceryle torquata | reverse complement strand
GACGGTGGAGGTTTACACTGTTTGTACCTGGGAGAAGTAAGAGAAGCACCCAGACAAAGAAGTGCCCTTGAAGTCTGTGTCGAACACAAGACTAACAGTGTGACAGGCTCTGCTGGAGACTTAGGCATGGTCATTTTCGTCTCTCTAGTTGCCACAGATCTCTGGGTTTGTGGGAGAAGCATTGATTGTGAAATTATAATAAACACGGGGACTGACTGATTCTGGGTGTGTATGAATTCTGGCTTGGGGATTGTTTTTTGTTTGGGGTTTGGGTTTTGTTGTTGGGTGTGTGTTTTTTTGTTTGTTTATTTTGTTTTTTTCCTTTATTCCTTTTTTACCGTGGGAGCCACAGAAAGCCATGAGAAGAGGTAACAGATGAGGTCTTATTTCTGTCAGTGTATGGGTTTTGAATTTCCTAATTATATTGTGGTGTAAGGGATTATTTTATATATATATATATATTTATTCTGTTATTTTTTCCTGTTTTTCATATGGCAGTGGCTTTATTTCCAGATACAGAAATAGATTTTGAATACGGTGCAATACCAGAGACGGTCAGGGGGTGTCAGACCAGCTCCAAAAAACTGCCTCCGTTGCCAGAAGCAAGGGCAACCTGTGAATGGTGTCTTTGAGGATGGCTCGGGTTGCTAAATGCATCCTGCTGTCAGATGCTGAGGTCTTGCCTTGTGTTATGGTCCTGCTTCCATAGGTACTTGGAACTACAGCAGCACTTCGTGCAAGAGGTGCTTTGTTGCCTCTCCTGCTAAATATTTCACTGTTTTCCCTGATTCTTGGAAGCTTGGTAGAGGAATTAACAGCTTCCTGTGTGCAATGTACGCCTGTATCTGTTAAAGGTTCTGCTGTATAAGGACTTGGAGTATGGATGTTTTATTTTTGGTCTCTCTGCATGCTATGGGAAGTGATTTAATAGGTTTTAAAAAAGCAAATCTTTTTTTGATTCATCCTTCAGATTAGTTTTGCTATTGGCTTCTCTTTCCCAAAATAACTGTTTTAATGACATTGGTTAAGAAAAAGCAAATATAAGCAAAACATGCTTTTGGAGACAGGGTAGGGGAGGAAGAAGGTGTAAAAAGGGAGAAAAGAATGATTTAGGATGCACAAGTAGTTCTTAGGAAATTCCTCATTACTGGGAACATCAGCAAGTTGACATTTGAAAACTGCACCTGAAAATAATAAAGATGGCATTTAGCTTAATAGCCAAGTGGTAGTTTAGGCTGCCTTCTGATGAAACAAGGGCTTGGTTCTATATTCACCCTTTTTTGAGTGTGAGTGAGTAGTTTGATGAAAAAAAAATAAATTAATTCTGTGCATAGGTTATTAAAGGAGAAAATTGTAAAACTGCCTTTTTTTTTTATTTTCCTGTTTTTTTTTTTTTTTCTGTTTAAACCTTTAACCTGTGCAAAAACTAAGATTAAGCCTCTAAGAATCTCATCTGTGGCCTTTGGGATGTTGGATCCCTGCACCCTAGAAGGAGGAGGCTGGATAGATATGACTGTGGCAGACACTCCGTTTCCTCGCAGGTGTGTCCAAGCTCAGAGCTGTTGGACCTTTATGAACCCTCCAGGACACTCTCTGCTTCCCTGATTTCCAGGAAAGACAGATATTGTGTAAGTAAATAAATAATATGGTGGGCAGCTTAAAACTTCGTCTTTGCTTTAGAGAGCCGTATGATTGACCCCAGAAAGAAAAATTATTCTGACACCTCCTGATGGTCTGCTAACAGTGAGTGACTTCTAATTCTACTCGTTGCTATGTGGCCATACCCTTCCAGTTTGGGATTGGGTTTGGAATCAGTCTCACCATCTCCCTCCTGGCATTTAGGTCCCTAAGCTCTCTGATTGGGTGCACAGAGCTCCTGGAGTCAGCAGGAGGGCTGCTGGAGCCGTTGGTTTGGAGGTGATCTTGTAAAGCAGGTAGCACATGATTCAAAGTTACAATGTCTGGATGCCTTGGCTCTTGTGACAGCTGGGGTGTTTTTCAGTTCATTTAAACATCTGTAGGGACTTGTTTGGAACTGGAGAGAGAGATCCATTCCTGTTGGGGTTGCAGACACAACATGTAGGAAGCCACTGCACTTAAGCAGAGGCAATAGCTTGCCACACTATGTTTTGTTGTTGCCAGCATGGTTGGCTTTGTCCCACTGCTGCCCAAAACGTAGTCTCTTTTTTGGGTCTTTTCTCCAAAAGTACCTTATACCCAGCCCTTGCACAATCGAGGAGATCGTAATGAAAATCTTGCTTGGAAGAGAGCCTAGGCTTCTGCATGCGGAAAGTTTTGTCCAAGTGCCTTCATCTCCGTTTCTGTTTTGGCAGCAAGTTACAAAATTGCTCAGCAAAGAAGTAAGAGAGATAAATAAGATTTGTGTGAGTGAATCTCACTGTTACCGAGGAGGGGAAGTGAAATCGTGGTCAGACCTGGAGCCTATCCAATGCTCTTCTAATCACAGAGATGGTGTTAACTAGGTTATTTCAAATACTTTGTCTCAGAAATGAGCACTCTAAGTTACTTAGGAATAACTGAAGGAATTAATGGTGCATTTGTCCTTGAGAAGCAAATATTCCCCTTAAACTCCATGGGGACTTGGAGGGGAGGGGGTTGTCTCTAGGTTTCTCCCATAATGGTTGCTGCATACAAAAGCTTAGGAACCCCTTGATCTCTGCATCTGTGCATGGGAGAACTGTTTGTGTTCATCAGCATTAGAAGGCACCCATCTGGTGGTTATTTTAGTGAGTTTGTGAAGCCCCTGTAATAAAACGGCCAATAGTATTTTGGTCCCTGATGGTGTGTTTCAGAAGGAGCAGGCTTGTGCACTTGTCATGCTCTCTCACACATAGTAAACTTGTTCTTTATATTCAGCCATTGGCAGACGGGGGCAATAAATGATTTATAATGCCAGCAACAGTTGCTGTGGGAAACCAACATCAACAAGAATCTTTTTCATGTCTACATCAATGAAAGTATTAAAAATCTTCGCACTCTGAACTGGTGAGACCATTTGTGACACCTCCCAAAAAGGTGACATAGAGGTAAGTCCAACTGAAATGATACCACACAGAATGTCTGGTGCAGGAACCAATGACCCTTTCAGCTACCTCAAGTTGACAGTTACTGTAATCAGATCAAAAGACGTGTTTTCTGTCCCCAGCTGAATCTGGGCTTTCTGAGAAGGGGGATTGACAGCAAAGGTCAGTAGAATCTGCTTTTGCTGAAGTTGCACTGTGTTGGTTCAGAGATTTCTGTAACACAAAAGAATCTCATGGTGTGAATTCAGGGAATGTAGGAACACAAGTATTTGTAGTCACTGTTTCAGCTGACCGGCTTCCAGCACTCATAGGTTGGAAGGAGCTTGGGTCTTCTACCAATCTCTGGTTCTCTGAAGCTTTATTATGTATTTGGGCTCCTCAAACCAAGGTGTGTAGCTGAAATAGAGTTTGTAGCTACAATTAAAGATTTGGAAAAGGGGTACATTTAGTGAAGGAAAATAATAGGATGAAGGAAAGGCTGTTCTGGAAAATGTGAACTGTAGTGGATGAATCAAACTAAATGACTTTACCTTGAAATAATGGGAGTTTCAAAGTGACAATTTCTTTTCTATAGTCTCCTCACTTCCAGTGAAATATTTTCATATTTATAGGAAGAGTTTTTCCCTCTATCTGCAAAAAAAATTGCTCTCTATCTCGGGTACTTCCACAGAAGTATCCCTTTGCAAGACACTGAAATCTGTGCTTGCTGCTGCTTCGTGAAGGGGACTAATAACAATTTTGGAGCTTGGTGCTTCCAGCATGATGCAGGATGTGCTGAATCTGTAACAGGAAAAATGAACGTTTGCAATTCCATACAATTAAAGCCTGGGTGGAGCAGCACTAGGTGGCATCCAGGCCCTTCTTTGTGCTTCCAAAATATTGCAAGTTAGAGACAAAATAACTATCAAAGCAGGTTTTTCCTTCTTGTCTTTCAGTCCACAGCTCCAAGCTGTTGATTGCTTTGCAAAATGGTGGGGAAAATGGAGCTAACAGAGAACGGCTGCAGTATTCCATCTGTGTCTGCACTGCCTGGTCTGTCCCCAGGTCCTTGTGGTCCATCATGCAGTCAAGCCTTAGCATGTGCTCCTTTGAACATGACTTTTGGCTCTTTGTCTTGCACCACATCAGTCTGTTGCCATGTTCTTAAAGTGTTGGAGTGACTGGAAAAAAGAATTAACTTGATGACCGCTTTTTAAGTAAAACAGTGATAGCACTTTTGGAAAGACACAGAGTGCAACACTGAGGCCAGGTGCAGGAGCTGATGTCACTCAGGAGAGGTAATGACTGATTAGACAAAGCATTTAACTTTGAGGCCAAACATTTATTTTTTTCCTGAGGATTTAAGATTTCAGCTTTAATTGCATCTGCTGAGAAATGCACTGAACGTCAAAACCAGGACTTGCTGAGTGGGACTCCAAGTGTCATCACATTACAGCTGTTGAAAGATTAGAGTAGATTCTCCTGTACAAATCTTCCTTCTATTAACCTCCCCAGTCAGCTCAACACTTTCATTTGCTGGATTAGCATCTCCTAAGAGCGCCTGGTCTTGTTCCTCTCAGCAACCTTCCAATTGTCAGTCCTTCCTTTGGTTAACGCCTCTCACTTCCCAGGGCCAAATGAACAGCACCGCTTAAAACCCAGTATTTAATGCTGGTTTGTATGGTAGTGCTGTAATATCTTGAAGAGAGGGGAGGTTTAGGGGGGAGGTCTCATCTGCTTCAGCTATCTTAAATGCAGCACTCTGTATTTCTGTACTCTAGAAGTGTTTAAAGTACAGCTTCATGGGGAACAATTCTGGCTCAGTGTGAGGAGAGGGAAGGCTGATGGAGCAGAAGGGAGGTGCATGTGTGTGTGCAAGAAATCCTTGTTCATTAGAGGTGGGAGGTGAATGAAAATGAGTGATTATGCAAGTTTAAATCTGAAGGTGCCTCAAGGGAAAAACTCAAGTGCAGATCTGTCCTTTCCTTTTAGAAATACGAATACAGCTGCAAGCAATGAAGTCTTGAAAGTCTTGAAACAGCTGCAGATACCTTCTCTTGTTTTCCAGGCCTTGCCAAAGGAGACCTCTAGGAGTTATTGTAGTGTTTTATATTGGTACCTCTTGCTTTTGTGCTGTTTTGTAGCAATGGGAGTGGGGTTTATGGAGTCTGGCATCCCCACACTTCTCTTGGATCTTACATGGGGATGCTACATTTTTCATCTCCTTTGTCACTATGGTGCCAGTGTAGTGATATCATCTGTGGAGGGTAGACTTTGGCCAGCTGCCAGGCACCCACTCAGCTGCTTTCTCACTCCCTCTCCTCAATGGAACAATAGGGGAGAAAATAAGATGGTAACAAGATCATGGGCTGAGATCAAGACAGGGAGATCACAATACCAATTACTATCATGGGCAAACCAGACCTGGCCTGGGGAAAATAAGTTTACATTATTGCCCGTTAGAAGAGATTTGGATGGTGAGAAACAAAGGCAAAAGTGAAAGAGCACCTTTCTCCTCCTCTTTGTCCCAGACTGAAATTCACCCCTTCCTTCCTGACACCTCTACCTCCCCTGTCCTCCTCAATGGGGTGGCACAGGGGAACTGGGTCTGCAGTTAGTCCATAACAGCTCCTCACTGCTGTTCCTTCCTCCTCACACTTCCCCCACCCCAGTGTGCAGTCATAGAATGCCTTGGGTTGGAAGGGACCAATAAAAGTCCTTGAGTCCAACCCCTCTTGTAGGGAAATCCTCAACTATATCAGGTTTCTCAGAACCTCATCAAGTCTGACCTTGAATGCCACTAGGTCAGTCAGGCAGGACTTGCCCTTAGTGAAGCCATGCTGTCCATCTCTGATCACCTTCCTGTCCCCAGTGTGCCTTATCAGAGCTTCTAGGAGAATCTGCTCTATGATCTTCCCAGGCACAGAGGTGAGGCTGACAGGTTGGTAGTTTCTGAGTTCTCCTTTCTACCCTTTTCAAAAATGCGTGTAATGTGTTCCTTCTTCCAGTCAACAGGGACTTCACCTGACTGCCAGGGCTTTTTGAATATAATGGAGAGTGGCTTGGCAACTACATCAGCCAACTCCATCAGGACTCTGGGATGGATCTTATCTGATCCCATAGACTTGTGTACATTCATGTTCCACAGGTGGTCATGAACCTGATCTTCATTTACAGTGGGAGGGACTTTTTCCCCCTGGTCCTCACCTTGTGGTCTTTTAACCTGGGAGGTGTCAGGAGAGATATTGCCAGTGAAGACCAAGGAAAAAAAGGTTGTTGAGAGCTTCAGCCTTCTCCTCATCTGTTTTTACTAGCTTGCCATTCTTGCTCATCAAGGGAGGTATGTTTTCTTTAACCTTCCTTTTCTAGTTGATGTGCCTGTAGAAGCCCTTCTTATTATTCACATCCCTTGCCAAATTCAGCTCCAACTGTGCCCTGGCTTTTGTAACCTCATACCTCCACAACTGGGCAGCATCTCTGTACTCTTCCCAAGATACCTGTCCCTGTTTCCACTGCCTGTAATTCTTGTCCTTTAGTTTGACCATCAGGTCTTGACTCAGCCATGCCAGTCTCTTCCCTTCCTTTCTTCATTTCTTACACCCGGGGATCGAGAGTTCTTGCATTCCATAGAAAGTGTCCTTAAAGATCTGCCAGCTCTCTTCTTCTGCCTTGTCCCTGAGGACTGTTTCCCAGGGTGTCCTATTGACTAACACCTTGAAGAGAAGGAATTTTGTTTTCCTGAAGTTCAGGGTCCTGACCATGCTCCTTTTCTGACTTGTGTCCCTTAATACTGTGAATTCCACCAGTGTGTGATCGCTGCACCCAGGCTGCCTCCAATTTTGATGTCCCTGATGAGCTCCCTTGCACTGGTGACCAATAGATCCAGTATTGCACCCCCTTGGGTAGGGGTGTCTATTCCTTGTCATAAGAACTTATAACTTATCCTTGAGGCATTCCAGGAGACTCCTGCATTGCCTAGATTTTGCTGTGCTACTTCTCCAGCAGGTGTTGGGGTGGTTGAAGTCCCCCAGCAGGACAAGAGCCTGTGAGAGTGATGCCTCCTGTAGCTGGAGTTAGAATGCTTCATCAGTTGACTCTCCTTGATAGGGCATTTTGTAGTAGACTCCAACCACAAGGTTCCCTTTGTTGCCCTAGTCTCTAATTCCTACCCATAAGCTTTTGACTTGCTCATGGCTGTTCTTTAGGGACATCTCTTCATGCTTAACATAGAGAGAAACACCTCTGCCCCTCCTGTCCCTTCTGAACAGCTTGTAGCCATCAATAACCACACTCCAGTCATAGGATTCATGCCATCAGGTTTCAGTAATGGCCACTATGTTGTAGCTTTCCATCAGCACAGTAGCTTCCAACTTTTCCTGTTTGTTGCCCATGCTGTGTGCATTCATGTAGAGGCACTTCAGTTGTGCAGTCGGCTGTGTCACCTTCTCAGAGAAGCACCTTTAATTCCTTAAAGGTGTTCCCTGTTGGCTCCTACTATTTCAGGAGCCCCTGTCTCATCTCCGTGAGACTTTGCCTGTGCTGCTGTGTTCCCAGCATGCCTTAGGGCAATAGGTTGAAGGCCCTTACTAGCTCCCCATCCCACTAACCATGGTGTGTCATCCCATAGCTTGTCACAGACAAGCCTGATATTATTATCCCCCTCTCTCTTCAGGGTGAACAGGTCCTCCATGGGCCACAGCTTTTTTCAGGAAATATCTACCTCCTCTGTCATGGAGTCCTCCATGGGCTGAATGTAAATACCTGCTCCACTGTCATCTCCTCTCTGGGGGCTGCAGAGCTATCCCTGCTCTGACTCCTGCAGCACCTCCTCCCTTCCTACTTCTGTGACCACAGGGCTGAGTCTCTCACTTTTCTCCTCACTCTGCTTTGTCTTTGTGGCATTTCACCCTTCCTTAAGCATGTTTTACCTAGGGTGCCACCATTTTGTTTGGGTCCTGTGGTGGGGCTGTTGTAGGACTGGCCCTGACTGGCACAGGGCAGCCCTGGCCTCTCCTCACAGAGAGGAGCCCCCCCCGCTCCCAACACCTCTCCACAGGCACCGAGAAACTCACCACAGAGTTTGTGCTAATTTTAACTTGGGAAAATTAAGAAACTGCTTGGGTTTTGCTTTGCCTTGCTCTTCAGTGAGTTTCCAGACTGGCCTTAGAGGGCCAATTTTTGCAGCTGGTTTGGTGTGTGGATGCCTGACTGAGTAGTGGGCTGACAGAGATGAAGAACTCCCCATCTTATGGTATATGCTCTCATATAGTGAGTAAAGCATTAGGAGAACAAGGGATGGATCTGGAGCTGAGGGTAAACTTGACTGAAAATAAGAAACTGCCTCCCTGACAGCTGTCCTCACTCCTTACCTTACCCTGTAGCATCCTTCTTGATCCTCCCTTCAAAATGAGCTCTCAAATATCCTTTGCAGGGTGCTTGGTGCTTGCACCTGAACCCACAAACCTTTACCAAGTGCTCTGAAACACCCTGGCTATATACTATTGAAATTGCTGTTCTAATGGTGACACAGACACAAAGGTGTATCTACCCAGGTCTGCCTTTGGAGTGTGCACTTGGATTTGGAACTGTGTTGACAACTTGCCAGCACTGCATGAAGCTTGAGAAGGTATTTATAGATAAACAATTAATTCTGTGACTACAAAGGGATGTGAAATCAGCTAGTTGAAAGTTAGGCTGAGGTTTGCAAGAGGAATAAAGCTGTAGTCAATTTAACTGGCCTGTCTCACAAAGGTAGAAGAAGGTGTGAACTGACAAGTAGGATGGGGAATCTCCTCTCTGGCAGTCCAGGTATTGGTACTTTTAAAGGGAGGCACATGAGCCCTGCCTTGGGCAGAGACAATATTTCATCCTAATGGTGGGCAGAAACCCAGACATGATCTCTGCTTCAGAATGTTTGATGTGAGCTGTAGGGAAATTTATCAATTGGACAAGAACTTAAGATCCCCAAGGGATCCGGTTTCCTGTCACACCTCTGTTCACATACTTTTCACTCCCTAGGATGCCTTCTTGAAACTTCAGGTATTGAAGGAAACAAAGCAAATGAACCCAACCCTGACCTGTCAAGGCTCTTTTACCTCACTCTCAGTGGAGTCATCCAGAGTGCAAACTCTCTTTAAATCAACTTTATATAAGCTCTTAATTACGCAGCTTTAAAAAAATGAAGTGATGGCCAGATGTGAAACACGGTAAAACATTGACTCCAACGTGGAAAGAGGAGGTAGGGAATTTTGCACTGAAATCAATGTAACTGTTTAAGTGCCAGGCAGGAGTTGGGAGGTTTTGAAGTTGTTGGTCAGGAAACTGCTGGTGTGTTGGACATGTGGGAAAGGTTTTGTGATGAGCAAAGTGTGATGCTTCAGATGGCTGAAAAAAGGACTAGGCTGCTAATAGACACATATTGATTACTCCTTCAGCTCTACTGCTGAGATACACAGCTGTTTGGGGCTTATGTGCCCCAACCTGTCCCAGAGCAGAAGACTTTTCCCTGTGGAGGTAGCAAGGGGTGGGCTAGGTGCCAGAGGAAGCTCCCAGAGGTGTGAAGATATGGAACTGTATGGTCTCATGTCCTTCCAGACACTGGGGGCATGGGAGACAGAAATGCCTTCTCCAGTGTTCTCTGAGTGGTCGCAGAGGCCCTCAATGTCTACCTAGCATGGCACACTCAGAAAAACCTATACTTTGGCACAGCTATACCTCGGCACAGCTATACCTCCTCTGGCAGCAAATGAGTGGTGGCAAGAACTTCAGACTCAGAAAGAGTCCTAAGATGAAAACTTAACAGAGCAAGTTGAATGGGTGAAAGAAAGGTTGGTTTATGAGTCTGTGAATAAAATGCATGATCATGTTGCTGTATCTTCTGGGCAAAGCTGCCTTGTGGTTGCCATTGCAGGAGGTTTTTTTTTACCTGGCGGCTGGTTTGTTCGGTGAAATATTCAGAAATGGCAAAGGTTCAATAATTTTAGTACACAGAATTTTTTGATGAAACTCAATCTGAAAAGCAGCTGTCATTTAGGGTTCATTTTGTTTCTGTTTCTTGTCCTCTGCAATTACTTAGGAAGCAGAAATGATGGCCTGTGTCGGCCTGTGTCTTGGGCACCCGCTTGAGCATCTACTATGAGCACAGAGGCAGCCGTGGGGTGAATTGTTCCAAGAGTAATTACTCAGCTGAATGTGGCTTCTGCGAGCTGTTT
>JANIJG010015398.1:30656-53294 GCA_024611175.1 Megaceryle torquata | reverse complement strand
TGAGAGGGGATCTTATTAATGTTTACAAATATCTGAAGGGTGGGTGTCAAGTAGAAGGGGCCAGTCTCTTTTCAGTGATGTCCTGTGATAGGAAAAGAGGCGTAGCAAGGTGAAATGCTGGAAGTTCCACCTCAACATGAGGAAAAACTTGTTTACTGTGAGGGTGACAGGTGGAGTCTCCTTCTCTAGAGACTTTCAAGGCCTGCCTGGATCTGTTCCTGTGTGGCCTGCCCTAGGTGTTCCTGCCCTAGCAAGGGGGTTGGACTTAATCTCCAGAGGTCCCTTCCAACCCCTACCTTATGATTCTATGAAATGGGGAAGACCATACTGTTGCAGCTGGATTGTAGAGAGGCTATAATAAGATATATACATCAAAATGCAGTACCCCGTTGAGATACTGACCCTTGTTCTTGGTGAGACCTTGTGGGATCTACATTGCAGGGCCTTGAGTAGCAGCTGGCTTGAGATTCCCAAACTGGTTAGCAGTTACCTCCACCTGGGTACTAGCTCCGTGCAAAGTTTTTCTCCCTGCCCTCAAGTTCTCTTTTTGGCACTCTAATGGTGTCTTCTAGATGTACTGATGTTTGAACTACCTGCCTGCCTCTAGGTGCAGTCACAAGGCATGATTCTGTGTGGAGGCTTGACTTGCTTCGGGCTCTGCCAACAGGGGATTTATGCCATTTCAGTACACTTGCTGTTTGCTTCTTTTCCATACAAAAATCTCAGCACACACCTACCAGCTCCATGAAGAAGAGCTGTCTGCTAAGTGAGCTGTTCCCACCATCCTGCCACCACCTTGGAGCAGGCAGGGGCGATGCCATTCTTCCTTGGTTCTCCCACAGATGTGCTGTGCCCGCAGAATTCCCCCATACTTCATTTCTGGCTCCTAGTGTAAACGATAGCTCGGTTATTTTTCATTTGTTATTATCGTCTGCTGTAGGCTAGTGACTGGAAATCATTTTCTACCTGAGACTGACAGGGATAATGCAATTCATAAGAGGAGCCATTTCTCAAAATGTCCACAGGCTGGGCACGGCAGCTGTTTGATTTCAGCAGGGTCAGACTCGGTCGTCTAATTCCTACTATTTCTGCCCCTCGCCCCCAGCAGTTTCAGTGAAGGGAAAAGGCAGCAGAATTGCATCCTATACAGTTTTATTTCAAGAGCAGCTATATAAATGAAACAAACAAATGAAAAAAAACCAAAACAAAACAAACCCACCACCCCTTTCACACAACTTAAATTCAAGGCAGCCATACAAAACTTTTTCTCCACTGTAGGCACAGTGTTTTGTTTAAAATAGTGAGAGTGAAAAGTGAAATATATCCTTCTACGTCTGCAGTCTTCTTCATGAATTTATTGTGGTTTTTAAATACTCAGATTGAGTTTTTGTGTTTTTTTTTTTTTTGTTTTGTTTTGTTTTGTTAAGAAAAATCCACCAGCCTGTACCTATTTTTCCTTTCTGTAGTGATCAGGCAGCTAATTTCCGGAGTCATAGAGGATTTGAATGGAAAGCTGTTAAGAAGGGAATGAGGTCCTTCTTCATCATCCTTCATCTCTGTGTTTATTTTGTCATGACATTCTCCAGTACAGGAGAGTGAAGAAGCTGCCATTGCATTGCTGGCTGTTTGAGAAAGGCTGTTACTTGCCTCTCAGCCTGGGCATCCTCAAACTTGTGGTATGCTTTTTGCCAAGGGACCAATGAAAGCTGAAAGGTTTTTTCAGGACCTCTTCAAAGTTGATGACAGGTAAAACAAATTTTTTCTTGTCTCTATTCCCAATACAAGTTTCCATCACCTTCATTATATTGATATTCAAGAGCCTGAACAAATCTCTTCATGTGCTCACACTTTATTTTTCCATCCAAATGACCACACTTTTTTCTCATTTAGAAAGCAATGAAACAAGATCTTTCCCAGCTGCTTTTAAGACTTAAAGTAAAGAAAAAACCCTATTCCTCTGTGTCACTTTTCCCCTAGTGGACTCAGAGCTAGTCACTGTCTGACCCATGCTTTGCGGTGGGGTTTCTGAGAGGTCTCAACAGGTCCAGCAACCAAAATGTGATTTGGTGGCTGCCACCTGGGAAAATGTGGGCTTCTAAACATGCCTGCCCTGCACCTCCGTCCTTCATCTCCATGGTGGTCTGTCCCTGTCACCATGAACGTCCCTGTCGTTGTACAGGTTTTGAGGTTGTGTATTCTCCTCTTATGATTGGGAGCCCTTCAAATCAGAAATACAGTTCTGAAGCCTCAGCCCCATACCCCAAACTGTGCTGACAGATTTTCTGCTCATCAGGAGAATGGTATTGAGGGGAAAAGTGGGGTTCTTGGGACAAGTACAACTAATTTTTCTATAGGAATGGAGGGATTTTAAAGTCTGAGGACTTTAAAACATCACTGGGGCTCAGTTCATGGTCCTTGCCTTGGCTTGAATGTGGTGGTGTGGGAAAATGTTTTATTTTTTATGCAGCTTTGACGTTGTTCAGGTGAGTCAATCTGCAGTAGCTTGAGAAGCACTTAAAAGCAAGTCCTCAGGGCCTGTAACCCCTGCAGCTGCATTTCCAGGTAGCAGAGGGAGTGTAACAAGGCTGCAGTTAGCATTGTGTGTTGTCCATGGTGCAGGGTCAGTGAAGCTAATGGACTTTGCTCATGCCAGCTCAGATGTGTCTCCAACAGACAGGAGCCCATGCTGACATTCAGGAGACTGGACATTTGGTAAAAACCATGGCAGCTGGGTCCAGTTTTCAAAATTATTTGAGCTAAATTCTGGTAAAGTTGGAGACAAGGTTTTGGCCTTTTGAGTCATATCCAACCCTCAGGAATATGAGAGATTATTTGCATACACTGTGCTAGCAAACTGGCTCACAGGCCCTGCTTTTGACACATCTGTGTAAGAATCAGGGCCCTTTTTTTTTTTTTTTTCCTTCCCTTTTTTTTTTTTTTCTTCTTCTTCCTTCCCTCTTATATAATAGTAAGAGTTCTACTATGGTAAAGCCAATAAAAGGCAGACTTACACTGGAGAGCAGGTGCCAGCAACTGGTTTCTCTGTGTCCCCAGCCAAGGTGCAGCTCTGGGCGGCTGTTGACTCTTCAGACAGCCAGGGCAAACAGGTGGTGAGAATCTACACTGGACAAAGAGTTACAGTGAGCAATTAGCCAATATGCAGTTAAGTGGATTAGCAACCTGGGGAACCGAGTGGCTTTAGTTTAGAACCACATGATCCTGAATGAATTAGAGAACAAAGGATGGTATGTGTACCGTGCACTCTCCTACCAGAGGGTAGTTGAGGGGCTCTATGCAATCCTAAACTGGGCTGTTTTTCTGCTTCCTCATGGAGGTCTCTGTTCCAGTTTGTGGGTCCTCTTTTTGGACTGGTGCTGTGGTGTGCTTGTGTACCTGGGACACACTGGTGCTGTGGTGTGCTTGCGTACCTGTACCCTAGGGCACAGTTGCATCTCGGAGCTTCTTTGCCTGCATTCCTTTGTATCACAAGAAGCATCTTGACGTTCTTTTTTCAACCCTTACAGAAGATATTCTCTATGACTTCCCTGTAATACAGCAATTTCTAATCCACTGCTTTATTGAAGAACCACTGGAAATAAGCTTTTGGCTCATCAAGGTCTGGTCTGAGGGGGTAGGTTTTCACTGCATGGAATTAAGATTACTCAGAATTGAGATAATGTTATAATTTCGTGAAAGAATTTGAGAAAAATATAAAATGTTCAGGTCTAAAACTTATTTTTTCCCAGAAATAGTTAAACCACATTGTATTTTCACAGATTACATCAATTTAGTGAAATGACTGCATTCTCCATCAAAAAATTTTGTCAAGCTGTGGTCCAGCTACTCTGTCCACCAGTCTGCAAGCCCTTGATGGGCATGTGTGAAGCTCTGATAATGCTTAGTCAGCAGCTCTTATAATAATACCTCTGTAAATGAGAATAGTTCCCTTAAATCCTACAATGTTTTAGACTTTTCTTCTCCAGCTGACCCAACCACAATTGTTATCCTGACACGGGCCGTTGTCACTAGATCAAGAGAAGCTGTGTTTTGCTGGTCTCATTTGTTTGTTCTGAAGTCCTAAGTGAGGCTTGGAGCACTGTTGCCTACCACAGTTTCACAGTGTATTTTCACACTCCTTGAGCCATTTCATGAAGAGGCGTTAATTGCCACTGGTGGCAATACAAACTGCTCTGGGCTCATCAGAGGGAAATTGCAATATAATTATGAGTCCTAAGTATTACTGTCACAAATTTCCCTGACCTTTCTGAGTCTGTGTGTTTATGCTTTAGAGTGTAAATGTGTAATTTCCTTTCCTATTTTCTTTCTCAAGCTTTGTTCAGAAAATGCATCTCCTTTAAGGAAACCGGAGCACTGTTTTTCTGAGATTTTTGTTTCAAGCATTGGCTTCTGCAAGCAGTGATGCAGAAGACTTCCACTGCAACAAAGATTTCTGAAAATGTAGATGCTGAAGCCACAGGCTTTTCTGCCTTGCATGTTTTTGTATCTTAACAGCTCCTCTCTGCTTGCCTTTCATGGCATTGAGGTGCATGCCCTGCACACTTCTCTTGTCACTCTGGATAATTTGATTTATTCTTCATGACAGCACTTGGAGGAAGGATTGTAGAAGGTGGTATCCCTCTCAGAGCCCTCGGGCTCCTGCTGATTAGTGGACAGTGTCCAATGAATGACAAAAAGCCAGGGAGGTTTGATGCTCCCCAGGGACAGGCAAAATGGAGGCAGATAGAGAGAGGCAGATACAGCAGTATCTGTACTCCTCCTGTTGACTACCCAGCTTTTTTTTTTTCCTTTTTCCTATCACTGCAAATTTGGGATTGATAAAAATAAACATTTTTAAAAGGTCTGTATAAGCTCACAGGCTCCAGACCTGTCTGCTGGGCTCTAATTAACGCTGTGTACTCAGGCCATTTCCCTCACGGGCTCAGATGCCACACAGTATCGACCGCTCTTGCCCAACACATGAATGAGGTTGCCATGGGGAAAGCCCAAGGGCTCACAATCCGTCAGAGGTTCCCCTGAACAGAAAAGAAGCTGCCTGCATGCCAGGAGGCTGCTGCAAAGGGCCGTGCTGCTCAGCAAGCCAGCCATGTGAAAGGAAACATGCTGAATGGAATAGCTGAGCCGCTTTCTGGATACAAACATGTAAGGTGGCGTGATTAAGTTGTGCCAGAGAAGGTTTAGATCAGATGTTAGGTAGAATTTCTACACTGAAAGAGTGGTGAGGCATTGGAACAGGCTGCCCAGGGAGGTGCTGAAGTCACCATCCTTGGAGGTATTAAAAAAAATGCTTAGATGTGTCAGTTCTGGACATGGTTTAGTGATCATGATAATGTTGGGTAGACGGTTGGACTTGATCTTAGAGCTTTTTTTCCAGCCTCAGTGATTCTATGTTTCTATGACTCTATGATTTCTGCCCTGCTCAGCCTGTGCTACTGCCTGCAATGTTCTGAGGCTTCAATGCAGAGTGTGAAGGATTAACCAAATAAGTACAAGATGCTTTTGTTGAAATAGGGAGGCCGTGCTTCATGTCTAGAGAAAGAGGGTTTCAAGACTGTTGTGTTAACTTGTGAGGGATGACTGGACTGTTCCTGGTTGGGGGGAACTGGTGGAGGTTCTTGGGGTGCTACGGATGGAGGAGAGATGGGTTTTGACCTCCTAGTGTGGTTTATCCCATGGCTGTCTCAAGGGAATGTGTGATAGCTGTCACTAGGTTCATTTCCAGGATGCATGGGTGCACATGCATAGTGCCCTTCCTCATGTCATGTAGTGAGTCATTACAGGGTATGGAGGTGACATGAGAGCAAAGCCCCATGGGTGTTGCTGCTGGAGGTGAAGCGGGTCTGACCCAAGTTATGCTCAGGAGGAAGGGCACTCTGTTCTCCAGTTATAGCTGCAATTTTTTTCTTCGTTTTAGAATGGATGAAATAAACCCTTGGCTTACTGTTTTTAAGGCTAAACATGTAGGTTTCCAAGTTTCTCTTTGGTTGAATCTGTCCCATCCTCTTCAGTATTACTGAGCTAAAAGAAAAGAGTGTAAGCAGGTGCTCAGGGAGGGAGACTGGACATTAGATGCTCCTGGGTGATCTTACTCTGACCAGCTGACCATCTCTGCTCTGCTTTTGTAACTTTTGGTGATTTAACACAGACTGATTTTCAATGCTGCAAATGCTGTTTCCTGTAGAGGTGCACTTTGTGAGATGCTCAGGAGCTGAACTTCTTCACGAGATCAGAGCCGGTAGCTTAGTGCTGGCCCCTTAATTAAAGAGAACAACCAAACACTGTATCAGGGAAACGTCTCCCACCACTGTTCTGTGGTAACATCTCTAGCTGGCAGCTGTGCCAGCTCTGTTAGATGATGAACAAGAGTAGGAAGAGAAAATTCCTTGCCTTAAAAGAGAATACAGAGAAAGGTGAAAAAGCAGCATTTCTGCTGTGCTTGCTTTGCAGGCAGGAGCTGAAGTAGGTGAAGTCTTGCCTGAAGCGTGCAACATGACTGAGGCTGAATTTTCCTCGTGTCTTCTAAGGTGTAAAGCAGTGCTGGAGTCTGAGCGTAGTCTTCTGCCTCTTGATTGCAGCAGAAGGGAGAAGCCTTTGGGGAAAATTTTCCTGTTCCTTGAAGGAGATGTCACATTTGGAGACCCACTTGCTGCATTCAGCTCATTTTCTGCCATTCTGCAATATATAGGGTTGTTATTTTCTCACCAATCTGATTACTCAGCCTTGGAGAAGTGGAGAGAATTGTGTGGCTTAAGATGACTCATTGTAAGGCTGAATCCTTTACTCCCACAGTGCCAGTACCAACGGGAGGAGAGAGGGAGTTCAGCAGTGACAGGAAGATGCTTCCCCTTTGGCTTTACTGTTGCTTTTACCAAGAGAGGAGGCAGGCACTTCCCCAGATCACAACAGGGTGCATGTGCTGCCTTGGCAAACAGAAGAAGGATTGCTAACTCCTGCAGATGATTTTCTATGAGTTTTTTTTTCCCCCTATAGGAGCTGAATTATTGCACATTTTTAAAGATAAAAGAGCCTTTTCCCAGTTACCTTTTGGGTGGTAGGTTGGATACAGTTGCTCAGGACTTACTGCTTGGTGTCTGAATTCCTTTTCTCATAGTACTCCTGTCGACACTCTCCATCCAAATCACTGTAAAGACAGCTTGAGCTGCTGTTCCTCATGGTTAACAGAGAGCTTTATGTGAGCCTTTGCACCTCTGTACAGAATTTCTCCCTCTTTTTGTGTACACAGGTGTTTATAAACCAGCAAGCGGTGACCTTGTCATGGAAGATTTCCAAAATAGATGTGGAAATGATGAAAATATTATTATTTTTACATATGAAAGTAGCTTTTTAGTGAGCCTAACAATATAACACATACAGTGGCAAAACTAAATTTCTTCTGTGTGTTGCGTATTGCATAATTACGTACAGCACGGGGCGAGGTATAAAACATTTGTAGTGAGGGTGGTGGAGAATTCCAGTTTGTCAGCATTTAGAGGCAAGGGCAGCGACTGTGAGCACACCACGTTGGAGAAGGACAGGCTGAGAGAATTCATTCTCCTGTTTTCCTAATCTTGCTGGAGTGTGGTACTTTCTGTAGGGCTGGGAAGGATTGACACCAATCTAACCAAGAGGGGCTTCAAGCCCACGCTGCCAAGCTAAGCAATTTACCCTGCAGAGATGGCATCAAATCCCACAGGGCAGGGGGTGGAAAATTTCCCCTCCCTTTTCTAAGTTTCCAGCAGATGTGAGTTTTGCTGTTTGCTTGTATGTTGTGCACAGCTGAAGGGATGATTCTCCTGCAGTGGTCACAAGCAGGCCGGGAGGGACCCAAAGCCTGTTGCATTTGGGAGCATGTTCATGCCTGGGTATCTGAGTGCTGCTGAGGTCCCTTGGGTGCTTGTGGCTGCAGCAACCAGGGAGCTGCCTGCCAGCCCTGCAGGCAAAAGGTATTCCTTGCATCTCATGATCAAGGTTTCTTCAGAGCAGCGTTGCTATGCAGCCTTGTTTATTCCTGGTATGTGACACTGTTTGCCTGCTGAGCTCATACCCCTGGAAGGGAGAGCCTGCTGTCCTCCTGGAGAAGGGGTCTGGCTTCACAAATGGCTGTCCCTGCTTCCAGTTTTGGAAACACAGTGTCTGGAGCAGAAAAAATCCTTATTCCCTTGTTGGAGGCAACCACAGCAGGGCTTTACAGCTCCTGGCGTGACTGCAACCTGAACAACATGGAGCTGGATTTCCCGAGTGAAGGACTTGCATGTTTGTGAAGGAGGTTGGTGGAGAGCCCTGTCTTGTGCGTTGTTGCTTTCTCAGCAAGATGATGCTCCAGCAGGGGCTGGCATGAGCCAGGCAAAGGGGCTGCTTGTCCTGGGCTCTGGGGGAGGTTTCTTGGTGCAAGTGTCTCTCCTAGAAGACAAGAAAATCTGAGAGAGAGAGACTTTATGTTGGTTCCTTTTATTTTTCTCTTTTCAAAAAGTTATTTTGAAAAGTCCTAAAGCCACACAAGGAAAGCTTCTGCTCCAGCTGTGTGCCAGAGAGTCTGTGTGTCGTTTAAAAGAGATGCAGTCCTGGGAGGAGTGGAGGAAGAGCAATGCTTGGGGTGGAAGATGGAAAGAGTGGAGAAGAGGATGGAGTACTGTAGTTGAAGAGCAGAGGGGATGGTTTGTTGACAGGGAAGCTCCTCTTCATAAGAAGAGTGATAGCCTGGCCTCTGCCACACCATAGGAGGCAGTGAGAGCTCCCACATGGGCTCAGGTGCTGCCCTGGGGCTCCTGAGGCTCCCTCAGCTGCTGTGTGTAGGCAAACAGGTGAGTCTCCTCTCAGCTCTTGCTCAAACTCACCTTGCTTTGACTGGGACCAAAAAGCAAATATTGCACCTTTGGTCCTTCCTGGGCTCACATTGTTATTTTCCAGGTAGAGTCAAAGAAGGCTGAATTCAAATCAGCTTTCTTAATCAGCCCCTGCTGAGGTTTAGGTCACTGTTATTATGGCTTCTGGGGGTGATGGTTCACCCCTGCAGGGTGGTAATCAAGTCTGCTCTTGCCAATGGTCTGAATTGCTGCATTTCAATAAGTTTAATCTTGGCAGCTCACTCCAAAGGATGTAGGGGACAAGTGGAATCATTTTGCTCCAAGCAAAGAGAGGAAAAGCAAACTTTAGTGAGTTCACATGCTCTCTGATACGTCAATGCCTAGTCCCAAAGCAATATCACTCTGACGAACAAACTTGCCTCCAGGTTTGCCTCTGTTTTCAAAGGGGTTTATCACTGGAAGTCTGAATCTCTGAAAATTGAGTCTAAGAAAGATTTAGGAGGATGAGGAATGAAGATACACCACCTAATACATCTTGAATTTCTTTTGGGATGCAGAGTTGCCAGCCTGCAACAGCAGCAGAGGAAGAAAAAATTATATCTCTGAAGGATTGACATACCAGGACTTTGCTCATTATCAGAGGTGTCTGATGGTTACTTTTTCCCTCTGTTTCTCTCTTTCTCTCTCTGGAGAGAATGTCTGCTTCATTTTTTTTTTTTTTCATTCCCTTTCTTCCAGGTAATATCCATTCTCCCTCACCCCTAACAATTTAGCAAGCTGGGGCTCTGCTGCACACATTGCTGCTGTAGTAACAGTGGTAGCTGCTTATATTTTGCATAATATCCATCACTTCGGGGCCTTTGAGAGCTTTGCAAAGCTTCCAAGTATCATTGGCATTTTTCTGTTGTAGGTATTGACCTGTAAGAAACTAAAGTTGGCTTATTGAAAATCTGTGGCCTGCAGAGGTCACATTTATATGCTCCTAAATTTTTTCTGGCCTTAAGATTTACATTTATATTTCCCTGCAGGCCAGGGAATGAATTAGCAGCAGAGCTAGCCCTGCTTTTGCAGTCTTCAACTTTTCACGTTGTACTTCGGCTTGTTCACTTTTGGACACTGGAAGCGATGGCAGCTGGGGAACATGGTGTTTTCTGTCAGGTCAGTTAGCCCAACCATTGCAAGGTTTCATCAGCCAGCTCTCTGGTGTTGCATGTTTATATCAGACATCTCATTTTTTTTCCCCCTCCCTGTAAGCATTCCAGCTTATGGCAGAGACAGCCTATTACTCCTTTACTTCTTGATAGTCTCCAGCTCACCCAAGGCAGGTGCTGCCAGCTGATAGGTGTTGGAAAACAGGCATTTGTCCACCTTGAATAAACATCCTGCTTTGGGCTCTCTGGACTCCATGGTGTGGGGCTCCGAGCAGCTGATCAGATGCAAGACAGCCCCTGCTGTTTTTAGCAGGCATCAGCCTGTGGACAGTTGGACATTCTAGGAATTTGAATGCCTGTGGAGTTCAGTGATACCTTGTAGGTTAGATGAATGGAGGCTTTAAATGTTTCAGTGATGGTTAAATGGTGGATTTAGGTCCTGAACAAGACAAAGGTGATTAAATACTGTAAAAAACAGGGAATAAAGTCGGAGCAGAGGGAGCTGTTGTATTTCAAGGTTCATACAGCACTAAGAACATTCCTGGGACTTTAGTGGAATAGATATGAGAGTAATAAAATGGACAGTTAAACTGGTCTCATTAGAGGATACAGTCCTGCTTTCACATGTCAGCCCTGCACCTCGTGCTCCCACTGCTTGTTACTTATAATGAAAAATTTCAAGACAAAACTCAGATCCCATGTTACAACTGAAGGAAATTGCTTCAGATCATTGAGAATTTTCCTGCCTGATGATTACATAGGAACAGGACAAAGTCCTTAGGGTGCTTGCTTGGAGTTATCTTAGATTTATGAAGCTGCTTTGTGGAAACCTTCTGTAATCTTGGTTTGTGCCTTTATAAAATCTATATGGAACAGTATGCAGGGCCCTATCAGGAGAAAGCTACTGACCAGGGAATGTATTTAAGTAGCTTTCTTGGATGGCTTCACACAGGAGTATGAAGTGGGAGACTCCTCTCCCCAAGGCAGCTGAGAGGAAGGCACTGAGGGAGATAAGCCAAATATCTCTAAGCAACTGCCATGAGCTGACAAGCAGCTGGCCTAATATTTCAGGCCGTGGGCCACTGGTTGGACTTAATTTGAGGATCTATTAGTTTAAGGTGTTTGTTGTGACTGCTTCTGTACCCAAGCCTTGAGTGTTGGGCATCTAGAGCTTTTCATAGAGTCCTTCATGGGAGAAATCCTCCATGCCATTGAACACCTGCTCTCAGAAGAGAAGCATCATCTGATCTTTGCATTCTTTTTATAGCACTAGCCCCCACAGCATTATTGCAGTCAGCTCATTTATGTTCATACAGTATTAGCAGCTGGAGGTCCCTTGGGGTGAGGACCTCTCTGCATGAGGTGCTCTGCAGACCCCTGCCTGAGCTCAGGATCTTGCAGTTTCATGGTCATCTTCAAAGTACCTCGATAAGGACAGGAATCCTTTCAAGGCTTTTGGTCGAGGCTGGATTATGCTCAAGGCAAAGGTGTGTCACTGTACTTGTCTCCTTCTTGTCCCTTTGTGTCCAGCAGCTGTAGGAGCTCACAGAGCCGCTGATCACCCACCTGTGGGGAACAATTGCCCTCTGCCACAGCTCTAACAGAGACCCTCACAGTGCTCAGTGGGAGCAAACTTGTGTACAGTACTCAAATAACTTGTGTGCAGTACAACACCTCATTAGAGCTGGAATGAGGGACTGTTCAAGTGCTTTTTGAGGGAGTTAATGAGGTTTGGCATTCAGATCAGTTTATTTCTAACTCTTGATTTGTTGCTCTGGGTAAGCTGCTGCTTCTGGTAACTCTCGTTTCATGGTTGAGCAGTCCTGCTCTGCTGAGAAGCAGCCATAGCAGGAGCTTTTGATACAGGCATTGAACTTTTAGGATCTTCAAAATGAAAGCTGAGGACAGAACTTGTAAAAAGAACATCATGTGGATGATGCTTTTCATGGTAGATATTTTGTCTGTGCTTCTTTCCATGCACAGTGAATATTTGAGGAAGCAAGTTTCCTGGTTCAGAAATTCCTCAAAACAGTAAGTTCAATGGTAAGAAAAAAGGGATTTTGGATGTATAATCTTTCTTGGATCATTGTGTGGAAAGATACAGACACACTTCTTGTGAGCTGTGTGTCTGACCTAAGTGGCTTTGATACCAACAGCTTAGAAAAGCAGGGAGACATGAAATTGGTAGCACAGGGTTCTACCTCAGAATTCTCCCACAGGCCTGGGGAAACTTCCCAGTTCTACTGGGCAATGGCTTTTTACTTTACATAAAAAAAAATCATGCTACAGATGCATTATGGCCCTGTAAGCTGAAATCCACTGGCCAAAAAAACCCCCAGACAACTGTCATCATTCCAATTTCATTTTATCCTCACAACTAGGTGAGATACTGGGTTCAACCTCCATAGTGGCTACAATCCTGACAAGTTCTGTGGGTTGTTGACATCAGCACGTTTCACATAATGATACTGTATGTTTGCTGCACTGGGAAGCCACCAGAGAAATGGCTGTTGGGAAAGAAAGTAATGATAGCATGAAATAATCTCTGTTTTCATTTACTGGGTGCTAATGATCCAAAAAAAGCTGAAAATCCCAGAGGATCCATTTCCTCTTGATTAACCCATCAGAAGCATGACAAGGAGTACAGTTATGTAATGTCTACTGAAACATCACCAGGGCCTGGAGCTGTTCATATACAGCTGTGTTACAATTTTTTTTCATCTTCAGAAAGCCATTTTCTAACACTTTTTTTCACTTGGCAGCAAGCCATTGCCACTGTTCTCTGTACAGAGAATGGCACTGGCTTGTTTTCCATGCTCCTATCTTCAGCAGCAAAGGCTGAATCCTGCACACTCAGCGCTTCCCTCAGGCTGCAATCAAATTGCTCTGCCATTATTGCTCCAGTTACAGTGGTTTTGTCATGAGGGAGAGAAGGGATGGCCCTACATAGCTGTATGTTTGGGATTTTCCATATCATGTAGCTGGCCTGAATTGGGAACTGTGCCCTGAATTTAGACAATCAAGCCTTTTGCGGCTGTGAAGGTGCCATAAGTAATTCCTGTCCTAATTACACCTTATAGCATGCTAGCATTTAGGTAGGATATCCTGGCAGAGGAACAAAACTGAGGCAAGGAGAGCCTGGATTTGTGTTATGGGGTAAGTCAGTGCCAGAGGAAGCCTTCTATGCTAGCTCAGGATCCACTCACTTATGTTACTTGCTGCTTTCTCTGGGGCATTTTTAATACTTTAAGCAATGGGACACGCTCAGCTTCATTTAGGAAGTGAGCTTTACCAGCCAAAATTGCCATCAGCGTACTTCTTAGATATCCATCCTATGCAATGAGACCAAAGAAAATAGACTCTAATCCCTGCTTTATGCTCTAGTCCCACTTGCAATGATACCTTTGTTCATTTTAAAGTACGCAGTCTAAATAAACATATGTTTGTATTTTCAAGTGTATTTAGTGCCTGCCTTTCATCAAAAGTAACAGGAATTAGGCTATAAAATCCCCCTAAGCACCTTCATTCCTTGACTTTAAGCTGTCTCTGTGAATTTATCTAGACTAACAGAAAGGGTGAAAGCCAGAAGTGGGTTAACTGTCTCAGCTGACTCCAGCCTTTCTGAAATCTCCAGACAAAAGCTTTGACAGCTATTGAGCAGAGTTAAATCTCTTGGGCAGGGGGTGGAGCAGTACAGGCCTTGCTGCAATATGAACAATTTATATTGAAATTTGCTTGAGGATACCATATTTTTTTGTAAGTTTGCTTGGTAGTAGGGTACCTAATGTCCTTGTGCAGGCTTTCTTTGTTATTTGTTTTAAGCTTGCAGAACACTTTTGTAGGGACCTGCCTTTGCTTCTTCCATCAAATGCAGAGGCATTTTTCCTTCTGTAATAATTTAACAGAACTGTGCCTGTGATTGATCCTTCTGGCTGCTCTTAGCTACCATGTGATAGTCGTTCTGTTTTCAAAGCTTCATAAGACACCTATGAGTGGATTTTCAAAAGCAGTTCACACTGGCATCCTTCTTTTATAGGCACCCTGGCGTTTATAGGAATTTTACTGCTGGTTTAAACCACCCTGACTTCTTTCCATAAGGTGTGCTCTACAAAATCCCCTCTTACTTCTCACTTAGGCCATAAGAAATGGGCTAATATGTTTAAGGAAGCCCAAGCTCTATATGGTGACTGAAGTCTCTGTCAGAAGGTGAAACCTCTATTGAATTTTGAAGTGAAAGCAACCAAACCAGTAAGGAAATAGTCTGCAGGGACTGAAGTTGAAAAGTGCTGTTTTGCTGCAGCAGTAACCTGAAGGGCTAAGCATAAACTTTCTTTACTCTTATATACCCTGCACACTATAGTATTGTCTACAACTCTGCTAGTCCCTTGAGATGTGCATTCAGTGGTGTGAGCATGGCAGACAATTTCTGGATAGCTGGAATTCCTAAATATGGGTTGTGCTGGAGCCTCAGGCTTTCTGAGGTGCTGTGAGTGCTCTAAGGTACCTCCAGAACACTATAAATGCAGGCAATTTAGTAACAACAGCAGTTGTTTTGACTGCTTTTCTCCTTCCTTTTCCAGTGGGTGGCAGATTTGGGAGTATTTGGCTTGTGGTTTGAGTTGTGGCTCAGAATTACTCATGGATGCATCATAAAACCTTATCTACCCCTTTCTACAGAAAATACTTGCAGGCTGGTGGAAGTGCTAGAGATAGGGGTAACACACTGGTCTTGAGTATTGTTAGTTTGCCGTTCCCCCCCTCAAATCCAGGTACATTTGTATTAAAAAGGAGGAAACTATTCTGCCCCTCATTTTTTCAGTTGTTCTTGGGGCAAGACCAGTGTGACATTGCAGCTCTTTGACTGCTCTTTGTGTGAGATGATGCTCCTGCTGCAGCACTGAGCTCAGTGGGAACAGCTCCAAGGTGCTGTGCTGGGTCCAGCAGCAGCGGGCGTGGTGAGAGATGTCTTTGCTGATGTGCTCATCTAGCCACCAGAGAGCGGCTGCTGGGGTGGAGTTACGTCGTTAGCCAGTAATGCTGGCAGCAATGATCATCCAGCATTTGGACTTCATGGACATCATTTTGACCGAATGTGGAAAACATATAGCTGGAATATATTTTGATGTTGTTTTACAACCACCTGACTTGAGTGCTTTTGTGTGCAGGAACCCCTGTGGGCAGGGCAATGCCAGGGATCGGTGGCTGTCACCTGCTCTAGCAATGTTATTTTTTCCATGTAGGCTTCTGATGTTGCAGGTGAACCCACTGGCAGCTGTATCAGTCCCAGCAACCAGTAGCACCTTGAGTAGACTCTCATTTACAAAGAGCCCATCACCCCCACCACCATGGCAACACAAGAAGATTTTGCATCAGGTAAAGGGCTGCAGCAGACTGGAAACTTCTTCAGCTGGGGCTTGTTGCAATCCAGTTCCTGCAGCCTTTGCCTGGAGGGTGTTTGCCTGCAGCAGCAGTGACAGTGCCCAGGAATGCTGCTTGGCCCATGGAGGCAGAGTGTGTATAAAAGCTGCATTCAGAGTGCTGATCACGAGACCCTGGAGATGCTGCCAAGTATAGCAGCTATTCTTCGTGCTGTACAAGTAAGAACCCAGCCTTAGGGTCTGGGTAATGGGGAGGATATTGACCAGGGTAAGGGGCATGGAAACATGCTGTGTATAATTTTGAATTTTCAGGAACAGCCAAGATCAGACATTTTTTGAGGCAGGGCATGTTTATGTTGGGCTTGAGTGTTTCTGCAGTAAAGAAAGGAGGGAATAAACCCCTGTAACAGTGGAGCAGAATGAAGGAGAATGTTTTGATGGACTAATTGCATCCTACAGACACAGTAATCAAATAAGCCCAGTGAATATTGGGGACATGAATGCAGACTGCAAACCTTTTAGTCATAACACCTGGTGATTAACTGTTTGTGTCCTTGTACTTTCTTTGTTGTGAAGAGGAATAAAAAACCCAACAAAACCCAACTGCAAATTGAGTGGGAATTACTGAAAGAAAGGACTTCCCAACCAGCTTTGGAAAGCATCTACCTACTAGACATTGCTAAATTCTAGAGACTATTGTGAGTTGTCTACTCTTTGAAAGAAAAGGCAAGACATCCTGTAGTCATGGATGGGCAACTTGCAAAACACATGCAAACTGGTAGAAAGCTCAGCTGTCAATGTTGTTATGGAATGCACCTCACCAGGCAGAGTGGTGAAACAGACCATTGCCAAGGCTACTTGTCACTACTGGTGGTAGTCTTTTGTGGAGAAGGGATGTCTGTTTTTTCCTCTCCATATCAAGTGCTTTGAATTTGAGTCACTTATATTGCCCTTATTTTAAAGCTAAGAAACACACCCCAGTTGCTGTCTACTGTGGGAGATTTCCCAAATTCACACCCAGATGTGTGAGGTGGAAGCATTGATTCAAACTTGCAGTTTTGTGGCAGCAGCTGGACCGCTGAAGGAGGTGAAGATGCAAAGAGGTTGAATATGCAATGGTGGCCTCAGACAAATGAAGAAACTCTCACTATTTCAGAGAGAAGTGGTCCTTGGAGGTCAGTCCTCATCTGCTAGTTCTGTCAGAGTAGGTGGCTGACAGAGATCTGCAGATGATCCTGCCCTCCTTGCTGAGATGTCTTTGTGCTTTCCAGAAACCCCAGAACTAGCATGTGGGTCTTTGCAGGTAGTCTTCACAGAACCCAAGGCCTGAAATTGAAATCTTTTTTCCCCTCCTACAACGGGGCCTTCAACCTCTCTTTCTTGACTTGCTGTTCATAAAAATGAAAGTGATGCTAGTTTTATGATAAACAAAACTAAACTGATCTTCTGAAAGATTAAAAAGCCTTGAATGCCTCACTCATTACATTGTAAAGGTGTGAGGTCAACTAGCTCTAGCTCCGTCCTTCCCTTTAACTTGATCTATGGCTTCATTCAGTCCAACCCAACTGAGTTTGTGGGATGGAAATGGAGTTGGGAGACTTCCATACCTAAGTGTCATCTCTCCCCTGGGTAATGGGATCATCAAGACTGGTGTGCACGACCAGGTGTGGGGGTTGGAGGTGATATCCCCATCTTTCTCACCAAGCCTTGACCCAGGAGCTCCAAGAAAGGGAGGTGAGCAGCATTGCCCCAGAAACCATGTATATCAAGGACAAGCTGCAGATGAGGAGGATGTCTGAGGGTCTGTCACCCTCATGGGGAGGTAAGATGGGAACTTGCCTGCTCTTCCGTAGGAACAAGGGTCTTTTCCCAGTGCGGAGAGCTAGTGTCTATTCCCAGTGAACAGTTCTCCCTTGCATATGTCCCCCTGCAATGACCTGCCCTGATCTCAGTTCCCTGCATAGACCTGTTGCTGTAGGGTTGACAGCTGTGGGGCGGGGAGAGGAGCAGGAGGGTATATGTGGGTAAGAACAGGTCCATGGGCTCTTTGTCTGCCAGGAGCCCAGAGGACCAGGGTTTTCCTGCAGTGGCTCTGTGGAAGTGGGTAAATATTGTCCACTGGCCTGCTTCAACTGGCTGCCAGCATGAGCCTCTTTCCCTGTGCAGTTATTGACAAGTTTCCAGGAAATGTGCCAGTGAAATATCTTACTTCAAGGGCTTTAGGTCTGCAGTGCTGCTTCTGTTATGCTTTGTGTCTCCACTTTGCAGGCCTGACTGACTGCAGTGACCCTGTGTGGGTTACCCAGAAGCCAGTAGTTTCCAGGCCAGCTTTCCAGTGACTCCTGGTAACCTCCAGTCCCCTGCATCCCACACAGAAAAGCCTTCCTTCCTCAGACCCCAGCAGGATGAGCAACGGAGAGCAGGAGCATGGGGAAAACAGCATAGGCTGTGATGACAGTGATGGGAATAACAAGGATCTGATGTCCAAGGGAAAAGGATATAAAGTAAGGAAACAAATATAAATCATGGTGGTGGATCTTCAGTTTCTTTCCTGTAGGCAGAGCTCTGCAATCTTCTTTCCCTGCGGTGAAAGCCCAGGAAAGCAGCTGAGGCAAGGAAGAGCTCAGCTGGACATTGTGCTTCAGGCCATCTTTGCAATGTGAGTAGTGCAGACTTCATGTCCTCAGCGTCAATCAATAGGAGAAGAGGTCTTTAGATATTTTTGGTGCTTTCTAGTGGCTCGTGCTGTGTTTTACGACTGAGAAAACAGCAGCAAGTAGTCAGAACAGCTAAATGTGTCAGAGGCCCCTGTGCAGCTTCCTCCTCTCCCATGGGTCTGGCCAGGGGTAAGTGATAGGAACTGGGAAGTCTGGACATGGGTAATGGAGTCCAGGACCCATCCACTTGACTGCCTTTGCAGGAGGGGTAGAAGCTGCAGATGTTTTGGTTTTGCTATGGTGGGCAGGAGAAGGCAATAAAAGGCTTGTGCACTTTATTCCAGCCCTGCAGATATGGGACGAAATGTGCCCCTGACATTAAGTCTGTTGGTTTCACTGGAGTTTGAACAGGTCCTGACTTGGCTCTTTAGGTGCAACAAGAATGAAGGGACACTAAGGCAGGGAGTGCATCTACCCCTGCTGCCTCCACCCCTCTTCCTAGCCGTGGCATAGGGAACCTTAAGAAATTTCAGCAGACAGAAAGACTTTACACAGAGCTGCAGAGCAGGGAGCTCTGCTCAACTTCATAACTGACAGTGAGCTGGAGATGAAGAATTGTGTGGGAGCTGGAGAGCACCGAGCATCCAGAGAGCATGTTAGTGTCTGGGCTGAAGGACTGGTGGGGGACTGTAGGAGGGGCAGAAGGAGGAAGAATGATGGGCTTGAGAAAAGCAGGTTTTGACAGTGTCCAAATGACTTTGTCGGGGCTTGGCTGGAGTTCAGCAGTCTGGAAGGTGATTTTGGGGACAGTGAGAGGACAGTGATCTAAACCCATTCCTGTACCATCAGAAAGGCTGGCAGAGGCAACAGCAGCCCAGAACATCCTTATGCCAAGCAGATGGATGGCAGGTGGAATGCAACCACTGCAAGAGAGGTGAGCAAGGGGAGAGAGCTGGTGACAGCGTGAAAGATCTCAGGTGTCTCCCTTACTTCCCTTTCCATTGCCCAACCCAGGCCAAGCTGCTCCATCAGTCTGACTTTTGTTTGCCTGCCAAGTCCTAGCTAAAAGCCTGGATGAACCTCTTGTGGTATCAAAGGGGGGAAGTTGGATGTTTGAGCTAAGCACTGTGTTCTGTGATTTCCAGGCTTCCCTGTTGCCCTTGGATTGCAGTGGTGGGAATGGGAAATCATCATGGGGAGTGCCTTCTTTACACCCTATCCCCAAGTCAGTGAGACCATCTGATAGGGCTCCTGGCAGCACTGCAGTGCCTCTGCCAAGCTCTCAGCATCCGGAGGCCCTGGAGATGAGGTAAGCCAAGGTGTCTGCTTCTTCAATATGCCCTTCACCTCACACTTCTCATCTTGTGAGTTTATTTTCCAGTCAGGTCTCCAACATATTTATGCAAATTTCTGTGCATTCACCGTTTTGTGTATCTATGATGATCCAGCACAACGTCAAACCCAACATCAGTCACTCTAAGAGCAGAGGAGGTGGGAGAAAGAAGGAGGCAGGACGTAAGAGGATTTAAAAGCAGGTCTGCTGCTGGACTCCCAGTATTGATTCATTCTGTAATCTTTGTAGTGCCATTTGGGAACTGTACTGCATGGATCTAAGTACAGCATCTGTTTTTGTGTGTGATCTTTGATTGCCGATTTCTGTCCCTGTGAGAATATGTTAGGGCAAATAATGACTTGTATAGCTGTCCACAAATTCAGGTGCTGCTTCTGTAAATGTCAGTCACAACTTCTCTATGTCTAGGCCTTCAGTGTGAAATGAAAGCCCCGATAAATCCTGGTTTATAGATGTAGAATCCTATAGATGTTTAATATTTATATATGGTTTTAAGATCAAAGGGGGCAAGGTACTAGATAACAGTTACAGGGCTGTAGCTGTTGGAAAGCTATTTGCTTGGATATGATGGGGAAATCTATCTGTCAACCTTATCCTAGTTGTAACAATAATAAGGAGTCATAGAAATAGAGTTCGAATTTAAAAGCTTCAGCATGGCTATTAAAGTGAAGTCTGGTTATACTTACCTCCCACTTGAGTTGGAAAAAACCTTTTTCTTCTTGAAAGAGCATGGAGGTGTAACATTCCCAGGAGACAGCTGTGGTATTGCCATGTGTAACAAGATGCTGTCATCAGTTGAAGTCGTGACCAGGCAAAACTATGCAGCATTATAAAGGTAGCTGCTCTCAGTACAAACTTATGACTTGCTTAACATCTTTTGCTGCTTCAGAAAGGATGTATGGAGCAGTGAGGGCCACTTAGCTGCAATAAGAGAGATGGCAGAATTGGGTATTTAAGGCCTAAGTTGAATGACTCCTGTGTCTCTGCTAGAGCTTGATGAGATCTCTAACAACTCAAAGTTTAATGGCAATTAAGCAGCTTTGCATACTGCTGGGATGCATTTTCTCCTTCATCAGAACAACCATGCTAAGAAAGTTTGCTTCCTTAATGTTACACACATACCCCCCCCCTCCATCCCCCCCTCCCTTCTCTTTCTATCTTGTCATATATTATCCTTGATTTTCTTAAGGTCAAGATCAGGCAGCAGAATTGAAGAGAAGACCCTTAAATCTTCAGGTAGGTACACAGCATGGCTGTCCTAAAATGACCATAGGAATCCTGACCCATGGGTGGCACTGTGAACATTCATTTGAAAACCATCCTGTAATTTTTCCAGTTCCTTCATGTGCTCAGATAGCTCCCCCAGAGCCCAGTCACTGGGAAATGTGCTCTGGTCATCCAGTGAAAATGACTCTGACATGAAGTTATAAATGGCAGGGGCTGGAGAAGTACCTTGTGGCCCTGGAAACGCACAGTAGGAAAAGAAAACCTTCCTCTACCTCATGCTTATAGCTTTTATCTCCCTGCGTGCTCTCTAAGGTCACAAAATTAGAGAAAAATGAGGCATTTCACATGAAATAAGAAATGTTCCCATTTTTTCTTCCTATGCTTAAAGGAGAAAACCTTATCTTGGAGCAGACCCTTTAGGGTCTGAAGTAAATTGATCAACATTGGCTATTTTGGCACTGGGAGAAATAGAGAATGCAATAGGAAGTCCTTGTAAATTTTCCATTTACAGAGAAAGAGACTTAAACAAGGATCCAGCCTATACAGGATCCGAGCTTTCTGTCCTCCAAAAGCACAAGCCTAAATTAAAAGCTGCATAATGAATTGAGGTTTCCTTTGTGTAACTTGTCTACTTCAAACCACATGTGCTGGGTTAATTGATTACAAATCTTTTCCCCTACTCTATCTGCATATTGCATATAGTCACCAAGGGTTGGATAGGAGATGCCTACTGGCTTTTCCCCATCTTGAATGATCACCTGCAGTGAGAGTTCTGCAAGATAAAATGCTGTGTCTGGTGCATCTGTGTCAGCCAATACTCATAAACTGAAAAGCCCAGTGATGCCGTTGCTGTCCCTTTGCCATCTGTGGGTTTGTAGCAATAGGAGAGATATGAATATAACAAATAATTTTGCTGATGCAGGAAAAAGGGGTAAGATCCCTTGGTCAGTTGCCAAAGGGAGCTTCTCTGGAGATGACCTGTCTGGGTCTGCAGCAGAATAGCAGGTCTCAGTGACCTCAGCTTTTCCTGAGGTGGGGAAATGACAGGGCTGCAGAGACACCTGCTGGGAGCTGGCAGCTGTCATGAAAACTGCTGACAAGGCCTGGGTGCTGCCAGATGCTCCAGTCCTCTAGTCATCTTCATAGCTAGACTCTTCATACATCTTCATCTGCTAGACTTGCTCCAGTAGTTCCTTGTCTCTCTTTAACTGGGGAGCCCAGAATAGGACACAGTACTACAGATGTGGCCTCACCAGGACAGAGTAGAGAGGAAGGAGAACCCCCTTTGACCTGCTGGTAACACTCTTCTTAATGCACTCCAAGGTACCATTGGTCTTCTTGGCCATGAGGGCACATTGTTGGCTCATGATTAGCTTATTATCCAGAAGAAGATCAGATTTGTGACCACCTAAGGAACCTAAACAAAACAACAACCTGAACTGGACAATCTCATAAGTCTAAGGCATCTGATGAGTTGCATCCCAGAGTCCTGAGTGAGTTGGCAGATGTAGTTGCCAAGCCACTCTCTGTCAAAGTCATGACAGTCAGGTGAAGTCCTTGGTGACTGGAGAAAGGGAAACATGGCACCCATTTTTAAGAAGGGTAGAAAGGAGGACCCTGAGAGCTACTAACCTGTCAGCCTCACCTCTGTGCCTGGGAAGATCATGGGACAGATTCTCCTAGAAGCTCTGCTGAGGCACATGGAGGACAGGTTGGCGATCAGAGACAGATAGTATGGCATTATCCAAGGCAAGTCCTGCCTGACCAACCTAGTGGTCTTCTATGACAGAGTGACTACATCCATAGATAAGGGAAGAGCTATAGATGTCATCTAACTGGACTTCTGCAAAGCATTTGACATACACACAAACACAGGATCACACACACAGGATGTCAGGGGTAGGAAGGGACCTTGGAGATCATCAAGTCCAAGCCCCTGCCAGAGCAGGACCATATAATCTAGCACAGGTCACAAAGGAACACATCCAGGTGGGTTTTGAAAATCTCCAGAGAAGGAGACTCCACAACCTCTCTGGGGAGCCCATTCCAGTG